>JAASGD010000435.1:0-22656 GCA_023334115.1 Globisporangium megalacanthum
CCAGTGGCGAGCGTTGCGGACGACGATAACGACAGCGAGCTGCCGCCGGCACCGCCGACGAGAACGAGGCTCTGGCCGATCCCACCCGAGCGAGCGACGACGCTGCGCGTGGGCGTCGCCGCAGTCAACTGCAAGGGCGTCGGGCTCGCGAGCGTGTAAACGACGCTGCCCGACGAGCTGGCTCGCTTGGTGTACGTGTGGTGGGTGGCGGCGCGCTCAGTAGCGCGCGGCGAATCGCACGCGTGCGCGTGCGGCGAATTGCTCGGTGGCGGATCACTCAGACGATGCGCGTGCTTGGCGGCATGCAGAGCGTGTGCGTGCGCCTCGGGTGGCGTGGTTGGCAACGCGAGCGCGGTGGCTCGCGCGGTGGCTCGCGTAGTGTCGTGCAGCGCGGTGGCTCGCGTAGTGTCGTGCAGCGCGGTAGGTCTTGCGCGCGTAGCTCGCTCGGTGGGGCTCGACTTGGTCAGTGGCGCGCGCGCTGCTCGGTGATATGTACACAAACTCTTGCAGCACACACACGCACATGCACATATGTACACGCAGTCAAAGCCCGCAGCGGGATTCGAACCCGCCCCGCGATGCGGGCTGCCCGGCGCAGTACGGGCGAGTGGTCTTCTGGTGCGCGAGGCGCGCGCGCGCGAATGGCGAGTGAGGCGCGTGAGGTGGTCGGGGTGAGGCGCGCGAGGTGGTCGGGGTGAGGCGCGCGCGCGCGCTCGCGCAAATGATCTCGACTGACCCAACTGTGCGAGAAAAAATGGAGTGCAAAACGCCCGCTCGGCGCGCCTTGTGACTTTAATAATGGACTCCGCCGAGCGATCCGGGGTCTCACTTCTGAATTTGCCGGCAAGCGCGCACATAGCAAGCGCCGATCAGAAATTGGCTCGGTTTCGTTTTTCGTCGTTTTCTCCACAACCAGAGAGCTTTGGAGCCTCTCACACCGCCCACACCATCCAGCTGCAGACAAAAATATACAGCAGCAATCGCACTTTATCGAATAGGCACAAGATGGCACAGTGTGCCACCAATGTACCGGTTTGTGATATTTGTGGCCAAGTCAGAATTGCTGTCAGAAGGTCAGATGTTTTATGGTATGGACGAAGACAAGCTCAGAGAGCTCGTCTTCCACGGCGCATGTGAAGGCACTGGTGTCCCTGCTCGTCCAATCGCTTGGCGTTTGTTGCTCGGCGTGCTTGATGACAACCGGGTGTGCTGGCTCGAGCAGCTCGCGACCAGGCGTCACGAGTATCAGAGTTGGAAACGCGAGTTTCTTGGTCGCGGATGCCACAGCGGCAGCAGACCGATCTACGATGTCGACGAGCCCCAGTCTGGCTCGGCGAGCGGGTTGTTGTTCAGCTCTCAGAAAGCGTCGTACGAGCGCGACGTCGCGCTCTTGAAGGAGATCGACAAGGTGTGTTTCATGACAACGCACATGTGTGTTACCGCTCCGTGTTCTTTATCTGTCGCTAAGCTAGTGCTCGGATGGCTGGCTCTGGCAGGATGTATCCCGCACACAGAGTGAACTATCTCTCTTTGCGCTTGGTGGCGTCGCACAGCAGTGGATGATGCACGTGCTCTTCGTCTACGCCAAGCTGCACCCGGAGCTGGGCTACATCCAGGGCATGAACGAGATCCTCGCACCGATCGTGTTTGTGTACGCGACCGATCTACGCGACGAGCTGGTGCAGCACGCCGAGGCGGACGCGTTCTTCTCCTTCTCGACGATCATGGCGTCGGTCGCGCCGTTGTACGCCACGTCGCCAACAGATTCGACCAAGAGCGGTGTGGACACGCAGATGACGCGACTGACGCTGCTGCTTCGACAGCATGACGCGCCACTGTGGCTCCACCTGGTGCGTCCGTGTGAGGTGGTGGTATACAATTGGTGGGACGCTGCTGCTGCGGTTGATATCATAGAGAACTAACCACCTCACGGTCCGCCAGAACTCGGTGGGACTCACACCGGATCTCTACAGCTTTCGCTGGTACATGACGCTTCTCACGCGCGAGTTCCCAATGGAGACGACACTACGCATCTGGGACGCGCTGCTTGCAGACTCGAAGCGCTTTGGCTTTCTGCACTATGTGAGCTGTGCGCTGATCCAGTCCCAGCGGGGCGTCCTACTAAAGTCCGGCTTCTCTGGCTGCCTGAAAGCGCTCCAGACATTGCCGAATGTCAATATTGAGCATGTGCTCGCAGTGGCGGAGCAGATGCGCGAGAAGGATCGAAGCATCGACCAACAGCGGTGCAGTCGGACCTCTTGAGAATGCCCAACTAACTACCAACGACTACAACTGACCCACACGTGGACAGCAAAGACGGGAGCGCTGATGAATAGAAATGACTTCGTTGTGCTCAATCGTGATGGCGCAGCTGCTCCAGTGCATAGTGTGTACTAGTACAGCACAAGCTTCCGATTGAAGAGCGCTGTCGGTACACGAACGTCACGACATCGCGACTTCGCAACGTCTTCGCCGGCAGCGCTTCGAGGAACAATAGCACTCACCCAATGCACCGGAGGCTTCTCATACACGACGGTGCGTCCATTGACGGCCTCCCACCCGCTCGCCTCCATGTTTGCCATCAGCTCCAGGTCGGGATACTGTATCTTCGCAATAGTCTGATGTGGCAATTTATGTAGCCATCTACATTGTCGACAGTCGAAAAGCCATCTACATTTTCGACAGTCGAATATCTCTGGATCCAACAAATCCAAAGCGCTAACCATGGCGGATGCACGCGACGAGCCCCACGTGGTCGTCTACTTCGACGTGAACAAAGTACGTCTCTCTCTCACATGTGTGTGTGTGTTTGTCCTACGCATGCACGTCATGAAGCTAAGTGTGCCCCCTCTCTCTTCTCTCTCGCGTCCGTGCGCTCCAGACTGTGATCATGCACGACCCGACGCAGGGCAAGGGACTGGAGAATATTCTGAACGACCTACTCACAGAGCGCGCGTTCGGCCGCGTCGAGCAGGACGCGAGCGGCGAGAGCCACTGGTGCTGGAACGGAGTGTCCGTCTTGCAAAGCGGTGGAGCGGAAGCGGAGAACGAGAAGGACGAAGTGAGCTACGGACGCTTCCTGCGCACCAAGGCACGTGTCTCTCTTGTTCGTTCTTCTGCGTTGTGTAGACGATCACCGCTGGTTTCAGCCACCCCCACCCCCTCTCCTCTCCTTCCACGCCATCATTAGTACCCCATGTCGACGGACACCGCAGTCGCCAAGCAGCACAAGAAGCTTCGCAAAGCGATGCGTCAGGACTTCACGAGCCCCGGCCACGCAGGCGAAGGCCTCGCAGCGGACCACCACGCGTTGCTCAACGTGCTCCGACTGCCATCCCCGTCTCCCAATGCCGCTACGCTCACGGCAGACGAGTTCACAGCCGCTCGAGAGGCCGCAGGGCTCGCAGACTCGCCCTACTTCTTCGTGCTCCCGGCATTCTTTGTGTTCGTGCACTATCTGCACACGCGTGGCGTTCGCTTCAACCTCGTCTTTCGGACGTTCGGAGATGATTTAGCGCGCATTGCGCAAGAGTTCAACTGCTTCTGCGAAGGCCGACACCCGTACTTCCCGAGCCACTGGCGCTTGGACGGCAGCGACGGCAGCGTCGACCGACGTCTCCACCTCGCACCGACTGAGGAGGAGGCCGACAGAGTAGATCTCCGTTTCGGCACGTTCTTTCGCTCAGACGCGGTCACAGCGCTCATAATGGGGACGTTCGTACAGCCGCGGGACGACAGCGTCGACGGCCTGGCATTCTACGAGCAGCTCGCTGCCTCCTCGCCGCTTGAAGTGCACACTGGGCTGCCAGCGATCCACCACGTACTCACACGCAAGTGGCGCACTCAGCAGGCGACGCTTGCGATCCGGGACTTTTACCCGTTCTGGTTCCGCAAGTGCGAGGCAGCGAGCGCCGGCAAGCTCTTGACACTCGACACACGCGACCACGAGCCGCTGGTCCACGCGCTCTTCTTTGACGACAACATCTTGGCACACGACGCGCACATTGTGGACGCCCGCGACGTCCGCGACGGCGCTGCACTCGACTTTCACGCAGTCACACAGGGTGTAAACTTACTGAGCGTCCAGCCGCTCGACGTGATCCGGAACGAACGGTTCTTCATTGACCAGTTTTTGGTGGCGACGGCGCGTTGGACGCAGCAGATGAGAGATGGAGAGTGAATGTGGAAGAAGACCATCATTCACTGCTGCGTCACTGCAATGTACTGAAAGTGATGCATTACGTAAATGTACTGAAATTGACGATACGATCCTCTTTTTGTTTGTCAACATTACCGCCCATTATATTCCCATCCGGTAGAATGCGTCCCAACCTTTGGGAGGAACTCATCTGTGGCCACGCTCGCGACCATGATCACGGCCACGGCTGCGACTACGCTTCGCGTCCCGACTGCGGCTGCTGGTCTCTTTCTTCTCGTCGCGCCGGTCGCGGCTGCGGCTCCGGTGGCGCTTGCCACGGTCCTCAGCCGCTCGTCGTCGTCCACTGTCTCTCGAGCGGTCCCGGCTCGGACCCCGCCGCTCGCGCTTTCGAGCCGCCTCGTCGGCTCGGCTCGGACTGTGCTTTCGGCTCGTGTGATTGCTGCGGTCCCCACCGCCGTGGTCCGTGCGAGCCGGCGGACGGCTACTACGGTGGCCACCTCGACGGCTCTTGTCAACGTCCTCATCCTCATCCTCATCCTCATCCTCGTCAGCCACAAGCTCAAACGCGTCGCCTGGGTGGCGCTTCGTTGGCTTGAGCTGCAAGTCGCGCTTGCCAAAGAGCTCCGCCCGCTTCCCCCCACCACTGCTCTTCTTTTCGCGTGTGTATGGGTCGCCGTCGCTCTTACTGTGCTTCTCCCACGGCCGCCGGGCGACTTTGTTCCAGAGCTTCGACACGGATTGGCTAAAGTCGACTTTGATGCGCCGGTCGTCGAGCAGCACGTTGTTCATCTTAAAGTACGCTTCTTCACAGTGTTTCGCGTCCGTGAACTCGATGAACGCAAAGCAGAGCGAGTCCCCGGTCTTGTAGTCTCGGATCACGTCGCTCTTGCACGGTCCAAAGCGACAGAACGCCATGTCGAGGTCGCTACTTTCAGTCACGGGGTTCAGTTTGCACACAAAGAGCACCTCTTCTGGCGGCTTCACGTCGGCGTCCGGAAGGTCGCCAATCATTTCAAGCACGACAGCGCGGGACTTGGCTTCTTTCGCTCGCACCGACTGCTCGAGCTCCGCCTCGGAGCGACCGTCTGCAGCCGGCTCGAGCGGCTCGTCAGCAGGCACGCGTGGCTCGACGACTTCACTCTCAGGCCGCTCGCGGGCGGGCGAGTGTGACGGCAGCACGAGCAGTGCGGGGTCCGGGAACGGGTCGTCGAGGACGTGCGTGTGTTTGATGCGCACGTCCTGGAACGGCCGGTTCTCCTTGTCCACGTACAGCTGGTTGATCGCCTCGAGCACGGCGAGGCCTTCCGCGACTTCGCCAAAGAGCGTGTGCTTCCCGTCGAGGTACGCGAGGTCATCGCCCCGGGTCGTGATGTAGAACTGCGACGCGTTCGTGTTCGGCCCCGTGTTCGCCATGCCGACCTAGACCCACAGACACGTATTGTGACCATCTGTGACCATTCTGTACGTTCATTCTTACCACTGCAGGGCGTACGCACCAGCCCTTTGCGGTCGTGTGTGCGGTGCGCGCAGATCTCGTCGGCAAAGAAGTTGGCTTGCGCGCCGTAGAGCTGGCCGTAGAGCGACTGGCCGCCACGACCCGTGCCGGTCGGGTCTCCGCTCTGGACCATAAAGTTCTCCTGCACGTTGAAGAAGAGCGCGCCGTTAAAGTACTTGAGTTTGCAGAGCTTGAGGAAGTTGCACGCGGCCAGCGGTGCGTCCTCCGTGAACACGTCGATCACGAGCTCGCCGAGCGTCGTCTCCAGCAGCACCGACATGTTGGATCAATCGTGAAATGTGTGGTGATCTTCTCGGCGAATGGTCCACTGCGGCATACAAAACCCAAGTACAACTCAAGCACACGTAAAATACACTGTTTTTTCAAAAAAGGAGGCAATCGGGGGCCATTTTCACAAATTCACAGGTTGTGACCAGAGCCGACAGACTCGCGATGGCGGACCCAGCAGCTGCGTTCGCCGTGCTCTCGGCGCTCCGGGAGCACTTGATCAAAGGCCGCGACGTGCGCGTCGACGGCGAGGAGCTCGTTCTCGCCGGCCTCGACGGCGCAGCGCTCCAGCGCCTCCCAAAGCACGCGCCGACTGCGTACCACTCGAAGCACGCAGCCGACAAGGCGTACGACGCGTTCGCAGTCTTCACGTGCTTTCGCTACGCCGCGCTGACATTCAGCGACTACGTGCTCAAGTGCCGCGCCGAGAAAGCGACGACGGTCTCGACGGTTGACAAGAAAGACCTCGTGGCGTTTCTGCGGGGCGACATTGACGCATCGCCTCAGATCCGCGGTGCCGACGGCCAGCCGACTGCCAGTGGCAGTGGCGCTGTGTCTGCAGCGCTAGGAGCCGCTGGCTCTGCGGCGTCGAAAGCGGACGCAAAGACCAAGAGCGACGCAGCTGCGGACGCGAAGAAGCGGAAGCTCGCCCACGACGCCAAGGACGCCGAGCGCCACAAGGACCATAAACGGTACGTACGCGTGGGTGGGAGGAGTGTGTGTATAATGAAGGTGTTTTTAACGTTGTGGATCGTAAAATGGGAACACGCAGTGACACGCAAAAGAGTGTCGGAGACGCAGGAGCCGCCGCCAGTGCGTTGAACGTGAGCGAGAGTGCGTTGAAGCGCCTGCTCGAGCGCGAGTGTGTCTTCCGGACCCGCACGAGTGTCCTGAATGCGAGCAAGAAGACGTTCGAGAGCGTGCTCAAGCTCGTCGACGTGGTGAACGCCGAGACGAAGGAGAAAATTGAAAAAGCCTCGAAAGCGAGTCTCTTGGCGCCTGTGAGCAGCTCGGCGCGGAAAGAGCAGCTCCCACTGCATCGGCTCGTGAAAGAGAAGATTCCCGGTACGATTCCTTCGGCTTGGGTTGGATTTTGTATGGGACGCTCTCTTGTGGCTTCCAATTAATTCTCTCGCGTGTGATTGGTTGACTGGGTGGCAGGGACGCCAATCATTGTCATCCCCGCGGGCTTCTCGGACCTCTTTACGATGCTCAACATTAAGGACTTTCTTGAAGACGGCGTGTACGTCCCGAACCTGCAGAAGAAGGCCGAGGGCGGCCGCAAAGCGCAGTCGCTCATCATCCAGCACGAAGAGGACGGCGAAGTGTACACGTTCAAGGTCGTCGACAGCATCGCGCGGTTCCGCGACAAGGACTGGTGCGTGGCTGAATAGGGAGAGAGTAGGGTTCACTCCCACCAGTGGACTGACGAGTGTGGGTGGGTGGCTTCGTAGGCGCTGCGTTGTGGGCGTGATCGCGTCCGGCCAATCGTGGCAGTTCAAGGGCTGGAAGTGGAAGTTCCCACTCGAGGTGTTCAAAAAAGGTGCGTGCGTGGGAACTACAGTACCATGCGTGGCCACTGGTCTCTCTATTCGGGGTCGTCGAAACTAAACTCATGCGAATGCTGGCTTGCGTAGTGTGCGGCATTCACATTTACAACCAGGGGGCACAGCTCGGCGACGACATTAAGCAATGGGACGTCAAGATCCTCATGGTGCGTGGGGGGAAAGAGTGTGTACTGGTGGCCGTTAAGCTAGCAGGAGAAATTGATCGATCAGTCGCTCAGACAAGCGCAGTCAGGAAGACGCTTGCTGGTACTCGGAGGATGTATGGATGGATGCTGACCTGTTGTCTCTTTCTCTCTCGATCGGAGCAGATCCACACGGACAAGCGGCACTTGGACAAAGTGGCGGCAAAGGAGTTCTGGAGCTACCTCTTTGCGTTCATCAAGCTCAAGCTGCAGTGACTGAGGAGGAGGACGGAAACCCGCACACTTGACTAGGACGCGAGGGCGGGCGCTTGTTGTTCCCACAACACTGGAATCAAATGGAAGGGAGGGAGGGTCCTGGACTCCAGTACTTGCACCTGGAGATCTCGTCACGTCAGTGGCCTCCAAGAGCCTGAGCTTGACTGGATCCGGGACTCAACGACTCCCACTGGCGTCCCAGAATAGCTCGAGACCAGCGTAACGCCACCGTAACGGAGCCGAAGACTCTATTTGAGCACACACTTTGGGCACTGAGTGAGCGCGTGGTCGACGACGACGCTTAGTGACGACAACGACGCGTGAGGTTCCTTCCACTCGCACCCGCGCCAACGTGCACGTGAGAGGCAGCAACTGCAAGGCAGCGAAAGACACTCGAGCCGCGCCTGTCTCTCTCCAAGCTGCTGGTCCTCGCAGTCAGGAACGCTGGCGCTCCGGAGCCGCAAAGCCAAGCACGGAGACCACTTCGTGGCCGTGACGTCCGAAGAAGACGACCAGCTGAGTAGCAGCAGCCAGCCGCACGTCGCCGGCATGGCCTCGAGCGGGGCCGCGAGCAAACACTTGGTCAGCGCGCCCCCGTCGTCAGCCTCCACATCAACACCAGCACCGGCACCAGCGCCTGCGAGCGGCTCTGCCACTGGCCCAACTCCCGTGCTCAAAGCAGCCGCGACGCTCGCACACCTAACGAGCGGGAAGGGACTCAACAACAAAGTCGCGCCAGAAGACCTCGTGGTCGCACCGCCGCTGACGCCCCAGGCCCGCGTGCTCGCACTGCTTGAGAACAAGTTCGTGAGCTCATTCCTCACGCTCTGCACGATCTTTGCGCTCTTTGGCGACGACATCCGCGTGAGCTTCTGCCCCAAGTCGGCCGACATGGCGATCTACAACCTCCTCTTCGTGTGCTTCATCTTCTTCTCGCTCGAGCTCGCCGGCAGCGTCTACAGCCGCCCCAACTACTTTAACCGCGGCCGCGGCTTCCCGTTCTACCTCGACGTCGTCTCGACGCTCTCCGTTATCCCCGATGTCGAATGGATCTGGTCGCAAGTGCTGGGATCGACAACGTCGTCGACGAGCTCGAGTCAAACTACAGCGTTGAAAGCTGGGCGAGCGTCCCGAGCGGGCACGAAAGCCGGTCGGATCGTCCGCTTGGTGCGGCTCTTCCGGATGCTCCGGATCCTCCGTGTGCTCAAGAAGAACAAGAACGCAGACGCGCAGGCCGTCGAGATCTCGGAGCCGTCCAAGATTGGCAAAGTGCTCACTGAACGCACGACCAAGCGGCTGATCATCCTCGTCCTGCTCATCATCATTGTCTCGCCCATCATTGACGGCACCGTGGACTTGACGCAAGACGACTTCCAAGTCTCGCAACTCGAGCGCTTGCACCGGTACACGCAGGACTACAACCAAACAGGCGCGATCGCTGAAGACCACGTGAAAGCCATGGTCGAGCAGTACGTGCGCGACTGCAACGGCCTCATTGTCGACATGCATCTCACGAACGTGAACGACGCCAAGCTCCGCGAGTGGCTCAGCGGCGTCCGGTTCCAAGCACTCGACAGCGACGCGGAGGACTGGCGTGCCGGCACGCCGTACGCACTCAGTGTGAACCCCAAGACCGGCTGGACTGCCGCCAAGTACCTCGTCGCCGACCCTGCAGCCAAGTACCGCTCGAACGAGTTCACGACAGTCGCGAATCTCGGGTGCTACGTCGACAACCTCTGTGTCGACTGCGCTGGCACTGCGTCTGTGTGCCACTCGTGGGTCTCGTTCGACATTTCGTCGTTCGCAGTGAGCGCTGGGAAGCTCAACATTGGCAAGACTGTCGTCGTGATGCTCTGTTTCGGCGTCTCGATCTTTGTCCTCACGCGAGACGCTGAGCTCATGGTGATTGGACCGATCGAGCGTATGATGCGGCTCGTGACGCAGCTCGCGCAGAACCCGCTCGGTGCGACAGAAGCGAAGAAAGAGCTGTACGAAGAGAACGAACCACAACGCGAAGACTACGAGACCAAGATGCTTGAAGACACGCTCGGGAAGATTGGGCGGCTCCTCCAAGTCGGCTTTGGCGCTGCTGGCACTGAGATCATTGCGAAGAACATGGGTGGCGCCGGTGAACTCGACGTGATGATCCCTGGGAAGAAGATCACGTCGATCTTTGGCTTTGGTATCATTGAGCACTTCACGGAGACGTGCAGCTTGCTGGAAGAAGACGTCATCACGTACATCAACACGATCGCGGAGATCGTGCACAGCGACGCGAAAGTCTTCCACGGCGCTGCGAACAAGAACATTGGCTCTGCGTTCTTGCTCGCGTGGAAGATGTGCGATGGCGCATTGCCCGGCATGCGGGACCCACGGGACCCTGCCGACAAGCCCCGCATGGACGTTGTCGAGAAGCTCAAGAAGCGCGAAGACATTTACGTCAAGAGCGCCGGCTCGGGCAAGCTCGCACGTCGGATCTCCCCTACCGAGCTCGTCGACAGCGCACTCACAGCGATCCTCAAGATGCGCGTCGACATTCACAACGCCAACCACCACGGCACACTGCGCAAGTACTGTACGAACCGAAAGCTCGTCGCCGCGTTCGAGGACTTTGAAGTCCACCTTGGCTTTGGGATGCACATTGGGTGGGCGATCGAAGGCGCGATCGGGTCCAAGTACAAGATCGACGCGTCGTACTTGTCGCCGAACGTCAACATGGCGGCACGGCTTGAAGCTGCGACGGGGCAGTTTGACGTCCCCATGCTGCTCTCCGAGTGGTTTGTCGACGAACTGTCGGCTGATGCGCGTCGATTCTGTCGCAAGATCGACCGGGTTGCAGTCAAAGGGAGTGAGATCCCGATGGACCTCTGGACGTTCGACATTGGGCTCTACCCGGCCGACGGTGTGCCGCCAGTCGTTGTCGACGGAAAGCAAAAGGCAGTCGAGTTCGCGTCGGATCCGATCTACCGGACGCTCCAAGAGGGCATCCCCACAGCGTTCTTTGACAACTTCCACGAAGGCATCGGTGCGTACTTTGCGGGCCAGTGGGACCTCGCACGCGACAAACTCAACGCTGCGAACCAAGTGTGGGAAGACGGACCGACCAAGGTCGTGCTCAAAGTCATGGAGACCGAGAGCAGCGGGACGTTCCGAGCGCCATCGTGGTGGCGAGGCTTCCGGCAGCTCACAGAGAAGTAGCGACCACTGTTTCGACCAATACCACTCACTACGTAGGAGCTCTGCACCTTCTGTCCTTGTCTCGCCCTCTTCCTCACTCACTCACTCCTGTCGCTTGGTCGACGGAACCGCAGTCGTCGCCTGCATCTGTTGATGGACGCGCTGTTTCTTCCGGTTCGTCTTCTTGTACGCACGTTCGCTCCGCAGCACTTCGTCCGCCACGTGCGTTAGGACGTCGTGGAGCGTCGGGTGCAGCTGTGTGCACTCGCCCATCGGCTTTGGACACCGCAGTGGCGTCCACAGCGCCCGCGTCGCCGTCGGCCGTGCGTCGAGACAGAATGCGTACTGGAACCGCACACTCTTTGGCGGCGGGAGCTTGACGCTGTTGATCGCGAGCGGGTCGAGTTTCGTCACGACTTTGAGCCGCTTGTCGTGGTCTTCAAGGCGCCAGAAGCGTCGCGACGGAGTAGTTGACTCGTCTCCGTGGTCCGCGAACCGCAAGTGCACGGCCTCGCAGTGCTCGCGCCGCTCGGTCTTTAGACACACACCGCTCTCAAAGAACGACCGACAGTACGTCCCAGTCCGGAAACAGTACGGGACTTGACCGGACACGGACGTCCACTGCGGCAGCACAAACTCGAACGCGTCCACAGGCTCACGGGCGCTCGTGATGAACTGGAAGAGGTCGAGCGTGGCGTCGCTGCCGGCGCCCGCAACGACGACCGACCGGCTGTCGAGGCCCGACGCGGCTGCGAACACGACGAGCTCGTTGCAGCTGCTGCCGTCGCCACCCGTGCCTTTGCCTTTCTTTGCAGTCAACGCACGCCCATGCGACGACCGCACGAGGTAGCTCCCGGTACTGAAGCTCGTGGTCACTGCGAACACTTCGTTCACGATCTGAAAGTGCTCCATTGGTCTGTGCGAAGCAGAACGCGTGGTTGTCGTCAGCATGTACGCACCAACACTCACGGTCCATAGAGAGAGAGACGTCACACACACATAGACTCACTCGAACCAGTCGGGCAGGGGATGCTCGGTCCCGTCATGGCCGTACACGAGCGACGCGAGCGAGTGCTTCTCCCAGGACGCGACTGTGAGGGAGCGTGGATCGACGTGCCCGACCAGCAGCGCCGAGCCGCCTCGGAGCCACGAGTGGAGCCAGAAGCGGCGCTTCTCACTCCGCGTGATCTGCTCGTCGACACCGAGGAACTGGAAGTCGGGCTTGACAAACACGCTCAGTGGGAGCGGCTTCGGGCTCGTCGCTGCACTCGCGTCTCGACTCGGAGTCTCGGGCGCGGAAACGAGGCGTGCGTGCGTCGTGAAGCGCACGAGGATCCGACGGCCGTCGAGCTCCCACACCTGGTACGTCGTCCTGCTCTGCACCGTCGCTTCCGCCTCTGTCTCAGCCGCACTCGTTGGCTCGGCGCTTGCCTGTCAGACAGTAGGAACAACAGCGTCAGTCGCCCCACTCTTAACCAACGAAAGCATGAAGCAAAGTGTCGGATCGAACCTGCAACGCCGCAAGGACGCTCGCTCGGCCAGCAGCCGCCAGCTTCTCACGCGCTCCCACGACAGCTGGCGGAAGCGGTGCGTCAAAGTACGTCTGCTTCTTGGCCTCGCCGTTCTTGGTCACGACTGTGCGAATCTTGACAGGGATGAGCCACTCGGGCGACTGGGAACCCATCCACACAACAGACACGACAGTCAGCATTCGAACCGACATGAGTCAGTACGTACGAGAGTGGCCCCTTCCCACTACTGAACCAGCCCAGCCCAGTACTGTCTGTCTATACCTTGCCGCCATAGCGATTGTCCGTCTCGACATCAAAGAGCGCGAGCAGCGCAGAGGACGAGATCGCCACGTCGCACTGGAACTGGTGCATCAGCTTCTCAGCGTGGGCGTCCGCCGAGATCGGCGTCGCACTGCCGGTCGCTGCGGTCGGCACAGTCAGCGCCATCCCGGCGACAAACTGCGCGTCACTCACGGTCGTCGGACTCGGTCCGGACGCAAACACTTCCTGGACGTGCTTCATCGAGCAGAGCGTGCGGCTCGAGCGCGCCTCGCCCTCCGTCTCGATCCGCACGGCTGCTTCGTAGTACCGTGCGTACATCTGGAAGACTGCGTTACGGCGCTGGGTGAGCATCCTGTCGTACTGGGTGGATTCCACATACAGTCAATTAGTCAGTTAGGGCCCTTGGTGGTCGGCTGGTGTCCACTCCGCTTCCCTCTGCCTGTCTACATACCCACGACTCGACTGCGACCGGTACACTCGCTGTCACAGTGTTAAAGTCGCTCCGAGCGACCGCTTCCAAGTCCCGACACAGGTCCGCTTGCTCCTCCCGCACGCTCGCGTCCAGCGCCGCCCACTGCGCGCTCTCTGCCGCTGTCAGCGCCAGGATCGCGGGGACACCGCTCTGGTATACACACACGTATACACACGACGAGGTAGGTATACGCACCCGCGTGTCGTATACAAGTCGACCCCAACCACCCACGGAGGATCATGATCACGTACACGCTGCGCCAGAATGCGCTTCGCCATCAGTGCGGTGTACGTCTCGTGCTGCGGCAGCGTAAGCGACGAGAGCCGGCGGGCGGCGCTGATCGCGCGCGCGTCCGCCACAGCGTCGCCACTCGGTCTCCGCGTTACGAGCCGCGCTAACACGTGTTTGTGCGTTGCGACCGCCGCAGTAGAGCCTGCGAGCCGCGGTGTCGCGTCAGCCTTTGTGTGGCTATCGTTCGTCTTGCTGTCGATATGTGTGTGGCTACTATCTATGCGTCGCAGTTCGGCAGCGCCGTGGTGGCGGCCGAGCGCGCGCTCGCAGAACGTGGAGAAGCGAGCGTACGCAGCCTCCAAGAAGTAGGGTGCGCTAGTATTAATGCTCTGGTCGACGTCGAGAGAGGAGGCGCAGCGCTTGCGCGAGGACAGCGGTGGCGGTGGCGCGAGTGCGTGGAGGTGGCTGGAGCTACTGGTGACCATGAGCGTGTTGCGTTCCGTGTCAATAATGTCATCCCTATTATCACAAGGCGTCGAAAATGGGTCGCCGTGTCAATAATGTCATTTCTGTTATCACAAGGCGTCGGAAAATGGGAGTAAGACGGGATGTGACGCCTGCGTTCTCGGCACTCGCGGCAGCGCTGGCACCGGGTTCCGTCCACAGCAGCAAGCTACCGGAGCTACACACCAACCTGTCCGTGTTTGAAGCAGAAGCCGTGGAGCTGGTCCGTGTTCGTTTTCGACACGCAGTGCTTGCAGTCACCCAAAAAGTGTCAAAAATGTGTCGAGGACGTGACACGAATGTGTGCGCATGTGCTGGTGCCGTCGTCCCCGCAGTGCAAGAGCCTCCTCGCGATGGAGACGCTGCTGCGTGAGGTGCGGCCGCGGTACCAACGACCGAAGCTCTCTGTGCGCATAAAAGGCGCACGCATGAGCGAGCGCGAGAAGGACGAGTTCGACGCAGTACGTGTCCAAATTGCTGGTCTCGAGTCTGGAGACGCACGTGAGGAGGCGGTCGCGCGTAATCATCTAACAATGTGGTTCTGGCTGCTTTGGATTGGCTCGGACTCGTTTATTGGCTCAGGACTTTACGGAGCTGGTGAAGAACTGCAGCGAGAAGATCGACGCGTTGAATGCCGACGCCACTGGTCGTGCGTCTCCCACGTGATGTCCTTCTTTTCTACACTGAAGATTAAGAACGAGTGGGAAAGTAGGAAACTGACTGGTCCACATGACGGAAACGACAGGCACGACCGTCATGCGGATGGAGCACCAGAAGGAGGTCGTGGCGTACTTGTTCGAGGTCTGTGAGTGTATGTACAGTGAGGGAGTGGAGCTCTTAGTTGGTCTGTGTGGGCCAACAGAACAGCGACGTGACCGTGGAGCTGCTTCTGTTGCCTGCAGCGCTTGAAAAGCATCGCGGACGCTACCAAACGGATGCAGAAACGCCGCTTCGACCAGCCCTTCCTGCTCTCCGCCCGGTATCTTCCATCCCCTGTGTGGTCGACAGACGCTGTGTGGCGCACGTGACATCATCCGACTCGCTGGTCTTCTGACGCCACGTTCGTTCGTTCGTTCGTTCATTTGTTCCTACAGCCTCCTCCCTGAAGAAGTTCGTGCTGAGCTGTCGACACTGGAAGACAAACTCCCCAAGGCGCCAGTGGCTCTTCCCCAGAAGAAGGCGTTGGCCGCCCCCAAGCTGCCACCACAGCAGGAGAAGCCTGCAGCCGTAGCGACAGCGACAGCGAAGGGACCTTCTAAAGCTAAAGCACCGACAAAGCCTCCTGGGAAGACTCAGGTATGCGTGTCTGTAGGTGTTGCGAGTGTAAAGGCGAGTGGAGGACTCCGAGTGAGCTCCAAGTTGCAAGTGGCGGACGCTGAGGCTGATCACTGGGGGTGTCTGTAGTCGAATGCGCCGGTGGTTGCGGCTCAGAACGACGCGATCGAGTTCACAGAAGACGACGACCGTCGGTTCCAAGCCGAGAATGTGCTGCTCCATCGCCACTTCCAGGAGAACCTGGAAGACGCCAAGTACGTACGCGCGAGTGGCTCGTAGAAGAAGCGAGCGAGCGAGTGGGGGTGTTGGGCGTGTGGTGCTGAGAAAGCGCTGGTGTTGCTCCTTTGCTTGTAGGAGAATGGAGTCCACGATGACCGAGATCTCGACCCTCATGAGCCAGTTCGCAGACAAGATCGCTGAGCAGCACCACGACATTGACACGATCCACCAGCACGCGAAGGAGACGAACTCGAACGTCACGGAGGTGTGTTCGCTCGTTCGTTTTCGTCCTGGGGGTACTCACCCACGTACGGACATCCACTCACCGTCTCCTCCATCACTCGCTCTCTCTTTCCAGAGCAACCGCATCCTCGAGCAGACTCAGCGCATCGGACGCGGCTACGGTTTCATGATCTTCTGCTTCTACGCCGGCTTCTCGATCCTACTGCATGCCCTGCACTACTTTAGCGACTGAGCAGTCAGTCTCGTCGAGCGTGAAGGTGAGTGAGGGCTTTGGAACGCGACCATGAGACTCGCTCTCGTCTCTTGTGTTATTACGACTGGAAGCGTGCGGCTCTACAGTGTGTCCACGGCCTCCTTGGTGAGTCCCTCGTAACACGTCAGGCCGTTGGCGTTGACAAGGTCGTCGCGAGCACCCTTGTCCATCAAGTAGTCCATGAGGTCGTGGAAGCCGTACTCGTGGCAGTAGTGCAGCACGCTCTGGCCATTCAGCTGGAGACAGAAGCAGTCGACATAGCTGTCAGAGACTGACCGATCAATCGACAGGACGGCCGGCCAGGACGCCCAGTTCACTAGGTTAGGACGCACGTTCTGGGTGTTGATGTCGGCACCGCGACGCATGCAGAGCTTGGCGATGCGCTTGTTGTTGTTCTGGCACGCGACGGAGAGAAGCGTGTTGCCCATCGGGTCCTTCGCGTCGATCGGGAGCATCCAGTCGGGGCTGTTGAGACGCTGCGATACACAAAGACCACCACCCATAGGACAAAGAGATGGGTTCGTTCGTGCCTGAGGAAGGAGCTCTGGGGCTCTCAATCATTCATTGCACAGCCAACGGACGTACCAGCTCGACGTCGTCGTACTTGCCATGCCGACAGTGGCTGAAGATCTCGTCCAGCTGCTCGCTCTCTTTCATCGCTTGCGTCACCTTCTCGCGTGGCTCAGTGCGCGCACCGGAAGCTGTCGTCCGAGTCGCGTTACCACCGCTACTCACCTGAGTCACCAGCTCAGGACGCTGCACGAGGTCGCTAATGAACTGCGTGCCAAAGACTGCTCGTCCGGCCGACCACGGCGAGTAGCCTGCGGGGAGCCACTCGTCCAGCGCCTCTCGAGGTCGCACGAGCCCGACACTGCGCGGCTCATTCTGCACAGCCGACAGACAGGTCCGTGTCAAGATAAGATCCCGCCAACAAGGTCACCAACACACACCAGAGTCTCATCCCTTTCAGTACCGACGCGAACCACGCACGTACGCACCGTGTTCTTGATCACAGGCAGGTAGTTGGCGTGCATTGCGCACGTCTTCGTGCTCGTCACTGCGGCCACAAAGTCTTTCGGCAGACACGCAACGCGCTGGTGGACGGCGCCGCCAAAGCCACTCACTGCTGTTTGGCTCGCGGCCGACGCGTCGACTGGCTGCGGTAGCCACGACGAGCCTTCGCCTGGTGGGGCGTGGGTGTGAAACCCAGGCTTCTTCTCCATGAACCCTGGGGGCAGCGGGACTGGGCCACCGGCGGCAGCTGCTAGCTCGCGCTCGTCTGGAGGCAGTGAGATGATCACCGATGTAGCCGTTGACGCGGTACTGCGTGCCGAGAACGAGCTACCTGAGTCCATGCTGTCGGACGAACGAGACGTGGACATGTCGTCGTCGTCGTCGTCGTCTTTATCGTCTTCGTTGAACTCTCCACTGACGTGGACGCCCCGCCCAGTCTGCTGACTTCTGGGTCGGTCGGAGCGTGACGACGTCCTTGAGGACGCCCCGGCTCGGCTGCTGCCGCTCGCCCCACCCTGTGGCTGCTGCTGAGCTCGCAGTCCGAGTCCCATGCCCAGTCCAATACCAAGCTGGAGCATGTCGACGCCAGCACCACTGCTACCTCCGGCCACGGATCCGAGCGCCTGCGTGATGGAGTCAATGAGCTGCTTCGTGCTCGCGTCCAGCGGTGCCGAACTCCCACCGTGGTTGTTGCTGCTTGTGGTGCTGGGGTGGCCCCCAGTTGTTCGTACGCCGTGCTCCTCGCTCGTGCTGCTTCCACCCAACTGCATCTGCGTCTGCTTGACGGGCGAGTGCGACCGAGAACCCGTCGCGGCCTTGCTCCTTCGATCGTTCGCGCTCTCTCTGCTCTTGAACGAGAGCTCTGGCACTTCGATCTTCTTGAGCGCTCGTTGGGACTGCGACACTACCGACTGCGGCCCTCTACTTGCGCTGTCGTTGCTGTCCTCGGCGCTTGAGAGGTCGACGACAATGTCGTGCTTCTTGGCGCTCGCAGCCACTTGTCGCACGCGCCGGTCCTTCTCTTCTGGCGCCTCCATGCTCTTCGTCATGTACTTGCGCACCGCTTGCTGTGGGTACGACGCAGTCGCGTCTGCGCCAACGCCGAGCGTTGCGACTTCACCCTCGCCGTCCGCGACCACGCCGTCCATGTCGCCGTCTTTGCCGCGGTGCTTCTCTGCAGGCATGAGTGGCCGCGTCCAGAACGTCTCGCCGCTCTGCTTGTCGTACCAGTACGCGACGCCGTCCACCGTGACGAACTCTTCGAACGGACTGCTCTGCATGAACGCCCAGCTCCGGTACACGACTGTCGTGCACGGTCCGAGCGCACCGTCTATGTTCGAGTTCTTCATGAACTCGCCTGGCTGCTGTGCACCGAGCGTCGTGAACACTTGCGGCTGGTTGCGGCTCGACTGGCCGATCCAGAGCAAGTGGATGAACTCGATCGGCGTGTTCTCTTTTGTCGTCGGGAGGCAGAACGGGTACCACCGGTCGGCTCTTGTCGTCACAGTCGGGTTCATTGACGGCGCGTTTGGCGACAGAATGTCGCTGTTGGGCTGTACGAGTACGCTTGGCACGTCGTCCGGTACTTGGAACGCGTCGACGAGCCAGAATGTACGGAAGCCGTTCGCGTGCTCCTCGCCAGTCTGCTCTGGTCGGTTCAGCGGGAACCGCTGGCTCTCGAGCGCCAACGCTTCAGTCTCGGTCGCGTACGCCTTTGCTGCAACAACAATGCACGGCGGTCGTCGCACGTTCAGCGCGTGCTCGAGCGCGCGGAACACGTACACTGGGTCGGCCGCTCGGATCGCCAAGCACGCGAACAGTGCGTCGCCGTCTTTTGTCGGCGATGGCGCGACAGCGCGACGGTCAAACACGATGAAGTTGCCAAACTGCGCAGGCACGTACGTCGTGACGAGCATGTGGATGAGGAGCTCCGCTGAGAGACCGCCGACTGCGACGTTGCCTGGCGTCGGCTTGCGACCGAACGTCGCGAAGAGGACAGTGAGCGGCGTCGCGTGCTTGGTGCGGCGTGGCTCACTGAAGCCTCGCGGTGGGCTGCACGCGCTGATCTGGAGCACAGCTTTGCTGAGGGCGGCGGCACTGATGCGCGCGCACAAGCGCTCGAGCCAGCTCGCGACGTGGCCGCTGTCGATGAACACGTTCGGCACTGGAAGCGGGATGTCCTCGAGGTAGCTCGGCGACGGCATTGGGACGCACCGTCGCGGCGGGAGCTCGTACGGCCGCGGCTTGTACAGCGCGACAGGTTTCGTGTACTCGGTTGTGAGGACCCAGTGGCGCTGTTGCGGCCGTGCAGGGTGGATCATGATCACGTCCGGGATCCGCGCAGCTTGGCCAGACTGGTTCTTGAGCGTCACTGGCGCGGTCGGGTGGAATGCGCGCACCGAGTCCGAGTACGTGGCGCACCAGCGGCTGTTCTGGAGCGTGTTCTTGAGCTTGAGCAGCCCTGGCGCCGTCGTGTCTGCCTTTGGCACGCGACCTGCGCGGAGTTGCTCCATGAACGACCGGAACCACGCGCGTGTGTGGAGTTTGCGGCGCATTGTCTTGTTCCAGGACGTCACGAGGTGGGCGACTGCGCGGTAGATCGGGTGCTTGCACTCGACGACACTCACGTACTGTTTTAGTTTCTTGTCGTACCGCAGCGACGCGTTCTGGCGCATGAACACCTCTTGGATCTCCTCGGCGCGGTGCTTGCGCCGCAGCTGGTCGAGGTCCCAGTTCGCGCACATGAGCGCGCTCTCGGACGCCTTCACTTTGCGGCTCGCGTTCGGGTCGCGGTGGATCTCGCAGTACCGGCCGTTGCTCGAGCTCCAGCAGTTGAAGCACACGTGTGAGGGCTTCTTGTGTGGCTCTTGGGTGGCGTGCGCGCTCTCCCCATCCATCACGCTCTCGAGACTCACGTCGGCTTTGTCTTGTTCTTGTGGCTGGCGCTGGACGTCGTCGTGGAAGCCTGGGTCCGCCAAGTCACGAATGCGTGGAGGGCTCGTGAGTGGGTTCGTTATTGAGCCTGTCTTCTTGGACTTTGTCGAGACGGATTTCGGCGACTTGGGCTTGACGTGCGAGCGCGTCGTGGGGGACTGGAGCTTGCCGCGCTCGTCGCCTGCGAGCACAGCGACAAACATGGGGGCGTCACGCTTCCCGAGCACGATATCTCGGCTGTTGCTCTTCTTGCCGACACTGCGTTGGTTCTCGCTAGGTAACGCGCTCGCCTGTACACCTGGCGACAGACTGGACGCGACGTCTCTCCTTCCCCTCACAGGCTTCTTCCGCAACACGACATTCGACGCGATGAGCGTCGAGATCGAGTCAAACTTGGACACGTAGAGAGCGTTCCGGATCGTGTCGCGCAGCTTGCTGTTGCGCGAGCCATCTGCGAGGAAGAGCGTGTCGTTGACTTGCCAGTCGCCAGCTTCGTCCTCTCCTTGCTCCTGCGGGTGCTGCTGGTCGCTGTCGCCCTCGGAGCGTCGATCGAGTACCGAGCGGCTGCGAGCATCGCCCACTGCGCTCCGTCTATTCCCACTCTTGTCGCCAACGCACACTGATCTGTCGTCGTCGTCGTTGTCGTCGTCAAAGTCATCGCGAGTGCGCTGGCTGTAGAGGCTACTCTCGTCCGAGCCGCCCATAACCGAGTCGCATTCCCACGGGTTCGCGACAGAAGCGATAGGGTAGTAGAAGGGCGTCGGACTTGCTCGTTGTTGCCGTGGTGGCGACGACAGCATCGGGAGACTTGGACTTGCGGGACTGGGCCTCAGTCCGCTCTTCGACACGCCCGTCGTCGTCCTGACAGTACTGTTGGTGCTGCTACTACTCGGCCGACTTTGCTGCACCGACGACGCCTCGCTCGCGTCCGAGCGCGCAGAGGAGCGTGCACTCGATGGTGACGGCGACAGCGGCGGAAGCGGATCCATCCCAGTAGCCAACATCGAGCGCTGTGGCGTCGACAATCGAGCGCTCGGATCGTACCCGTTGCTTCGAACCGTTGTGAGCTGAGGCAGCGCATTCGTTCCAGCGCTTTGCTGGAGTAGATCCGCGCTAGGAGGCGCGGAGTTTGAAGCCACGAAGCCTAGCGGAACCTCCCATTGGCTCACACCCGTATGCGCATTGTAGTACCACACCTCTCCGCGTTCCACGTCTCGAACCTCGTGCCACTGGTCCACTTCAGCTTGTTGCTGAGCAGCGAGTCGGTGCTGCTTGTGCTGTGCGAGCACTGGCTGGTACTTCCTCCGAATGAGGAGGCCTCGTGCGTGGGCTTGAATCTGCATCGACACCGCACACACACACACACCAAGTACACACGTGAGCGCGAACGGAAGGCGTTAGCACACTTGCTGCTGACATGAAACCTGGCACCGCTCGAAGACGCACTGTGATAGCGCTTGTATCGAGACGGCTCGGTGGTTTGTGGCGCTCGTGGCGCTCGACTTCGTGGCGTTTGCGTTCGTCTTCAGCCTGCTCGTCGCGTGCGAGGCGCTGCAGCCGCGCTCGCTCGAGTGCGAGAGCGTCCTGCTGTCGATCGAGCGCCTGTTTCGCTGGTGTCGTATCCGGGTAGAACGTGTCGCGAGCAGCACGCACGCGTGCTTCTTCAGCGCCAAACGCGAAGGGATCGGCGGGAGTTTGAGGTACGGACGCTACTTTTGAAGGCGTCTCTGTTGCCGTAGCGTACGGAGCTGGAGGCGAGAGAGCTCCACTCGCGCTGTTATTCACATCTGCGTTGTCGTCGTCATCGTCGTCGAGGACTTCAATGGTCACGCGTGACTTGATCGGAGCTCGTTGGCTCGCAACTGATGGACTCTTCACGAGCCGCAGCAACTCGGCGGTCTCGGCGTGGAGCTGCAGCAGACTCTCGTCCCCTGCGAACGCATCCTTTCTGGTCGCAACAGCTGCGCTCGAGCTCGAGCTCGCCTTGCGCTTCCGAAACACTGACGGCATGCTCTTTTCTCACGTACTTACGTCGTCATCGCTCTTGATACAAGTGCAACGGGCTTCGGATAAGTCCGATATAGCGTACATCATGAAACGGCAACGACAAAGCTTTTCAAAGCACGAATGAGCTTCCCAAGGCCAAGAGCCACATCAAGGCAATTCCCAAACGTATGGATCCACCGTACGTGTGCGGTGGCCGCAAAGTGTGGTCCTCGAAAAATTCACGACCTTTAAAGATCCCCAATGCCACGTGGAATTCGATTCAAACACACACTCATGCACGCTGTGCCAGGCTGTTGAGGTCAACAAGCACTCGTCGACCCCCGACGCTCTTGCGAGAGATGTGTGCACGTTGTCCTGTTGGATGGCTGCGTGCGTGCGCTTGAGACAACCAGACAAGAAGGAATGATCGACATTAAGCGCTCGGATACGACGGACTTTGGCTTTGCAATTTGTCGGCAAAGGAGGTTGGTGTTTGGGTTTGTGACCCGCCTGTGTTGTGCTGACGGCGACAGCGGCGACGATGACGACGACACCGAGTTGAGAATCGAGTTCGAGTTCGAGTCCGTGCGTGCGCGCGTGTCAGGATCGTGAGCTTCCCGCCGGTCGGAGGCATGCAAGACCGGGCC
>JAASGD010000436.1:0-22643 GCA_023334115.1 Globisporangium megalacanthum
GACCGTCCTGAGTGACCACTTGCTCGTTTTGTACTCAAATTATATCACAAAGTAGAGCGCGTCGCCCTCTATCATCTCCCAAAAAATCACGCTCGCAAACACAGTTTTGAAGAAAAAATCAACTATTTTCTGTTTTTTTATCCTGTCCCTAACTTTTTGGCGCGCACTGTACATATGCATCTGTTGGGAGTTGTTCGGGTTTTTAAACCCACTTAAAAGTGTGCAAAATGACACTCGTCACAGTAAAAAAGCAGTTGAGTGCTGGGAGTGCCAATGACATAATTAATAACCTTTCATAATAAGTTGACAGGCTGTCAAGATTGGGGTTGATTAATGAGAATAATCCCTGTGAAAGGCTATCTGAACAGGGGCTTTGGCAGTCATGAAGCCTGGTCGTCTTGATTTTAGTTTTTATATTTCTGCATTTTACTCAAAATCCCGCCTGGTTGACTCAGAGACTGGGTGTCAAGCCAAGAATTCCCACCCTGTTGAGCATGGCGCCACCTACTGCGTGTCCGATCTGCAGCCGCCACTTCCGCACCGAAAACCTGGCGCTGCACGTGGAGGCGTGTCTGCAGAAGAGCAGCGCGGACGAGCGACGCCGGCAGCGCGCACAGGAGCTCGCCACGCCGCTCTTCCCGCTCGCGCCGCCTCCTCCAGCCTCTAGAAGTAAGAATATCGATTCCCAGGTGCAGTCGGCGCGACGGCACTCGTTTCCAAGTACGACCAGTGTCACTGAAGAAAGCAGTAGTCGCCTATCAAACGGCGAGAGCACCGCATCTCCCGCCACCGCGACGCCGCTCCAGTCCAAGAAGCGCCGCCGAGAGGCAGCAGCGAAGGCGTCGGCGCCACTGGCAGAGCGGATACGGCCGACGTCGCTGGACGATCTCGTCGGCCAGGAGGAGCTGCTCGGGCCCGGGAAGCTGCTGTCGTCGCTCATTCAGGCGGATCGGGTCCCCAACATGATTCTCTGGGGGTGCGTGCGGCATCCAACGAGCCGGGAGGGGGCTTCCTGCTGTTCACGCTTGCGCTCATATGTTGTCGGTTCTCACTCTCTCTCTCAGCCCTCCGGGCTGCGGCAAAACCACGCTCGCGCACGTTATCTCCAAGCGCACAGGCCACAAGTTTCTCACACTCTCGGGCGCGAACTCGACCACAGCGGACTTGAAGGACGCGATCGAGAAAGCCAAGGGTGAGAAGAAACTGTTTCAGCGCCGCACGACCGTGTTCGTGGACGAGATCCACCGCTACACGAAGAACGTGCAGGTATATAGTCGCATCTCGAGCACGTGCGAGGCGATCTCGAGATGAAGACTGCGTCGTTTACTGCAAACTAACTCCCATTGCTGGCTTCCGTTCGGCTGGACCACAGGACATCTTGTTGCCTGCCGTGGAAGACGGGACGATCACGCTCATTGGCGCAACGACCGAGAACCCGTCGTTCGAGATCAACAATGCGCTCCTGAGTCGCTGCCGTGTGTACGTGCTCAAGAAGCACTCGACCGCGTCCATTTTGCAGCTTCTCCAGCGTGCGATCCAAGACCCTGTCGCCAGCGGCTTGCAGTCGCTTGTAACAGCGGCTGCTTCAGCTGACGATGCAGGCGAGAAAGAAGAAGAAGGCGGTGTTATGTCAGTGCGGATCCGAGCAGACTCGGATGCGCTCGACTACCTCGCAAAGCAGAGCGGTGGTGATGCGCGTGTGGCGCTCAACTGCCTCGAAATGGCGGTGCAGACTGCGCCACTAGACGACGCGTCCACACCACCACTAGAGGACGGCGTGCGCATCACTGAAGCGCACGTGCGGCACTGCTTTGCACACCGGCAGACGCTCTTCTACGACCGGAACGCCGACTTTCACTACGACCTCATCAGTGCGTTCCACAAAGCCGTGCGTGGGAGCGACGACAACGCAGCGCTCTACTGGCTCGCGCGCATGCTGGAGGGCGGCGAGAACCCGCTGTTCATTGCTCGCCGTATGATCCGCATTGCGAGCGAAGACGTGGGGCTCGCCGCGCCCGAGTTGCTGCCTCAGGCTGTCGCTGCGTACCACGCTGCCCACTTTATCGGGATGCCGGAGTGCAACTTGGCGCTCGCACAGTGCGCGACGATGCTGGCGCGCGCACCGAAATCCGTGGACGTGTACCGAGCGTACAAACGTGTGACCCAGGCGATCCGCGAGTGGAGCGGCGGCGCACAACCCGACGTCCCACTGCACTTGCGCAACGCACCGACCACGCTGATGAAGGACATTGGGTACAGCAAGGGGTACTTGTACAACCCGGATTATACTGCTGAAGAGGTGAAGGACCAGACGTACCTCCCAGATGAGCTCCTCGGTATGAGCTTCTTCGATGTGGAACATGAGCAACAGCTTCAACGCGAAGAGTAGGACGAGATGAGATCCGAAGAAATGGGCGTCACCACTCGTTTGCTTCCAGTTGCACATTTCAGAACACTTGCTCACGTTGCATACGGTAGAGGAGGCAGCCAACTTGTTCTTCTTGTAGTTGACATGGAGCACGTCAAGTTCGGACGTTGTGTCGTTCTGGCCAGCAAAGCCACCATATTGGAACGATATTAGTGAGTTTGGTCTGGTATCGAACGATAGAAATTCACTGCGGCTCGCGTCACGAACCGGAGTTCGTTCGACGTCGGCTTGGCTGCTCGTGCACGCGTTGATGGGCTCGTTGTGCTGCTCACAGAGTGGTCACTCTTGCTTCCACCTCCAAGCCGACGCTTCTTTTCCGACCTTCCAGGAGCGCCAAAATCCCCAAGTCGAGATACCACCGACCTGACGAAGTTATCAGGCCGTGAGATTTGACAACAACGATCACCAGCACTACCCTCTTCATGAACGAAACGAACAGCACTACTGTAAGCGATGATGCTGCTGTAGCGGCGGCTGCTCGCGCAAAGGCGACGCAAGCGCTGCTCCAGTACCTCTCGGATCGCTTCGACGTGCTCCAAGTGTTCCTGCTCTCGGGCTACGGGATCATGTTCCTGCTCTGCATCGCGCTCATCACGTACCTGCGCCGGAACCGGAACGTCGCACTCCGAGGCGACGCGGACGCTGCACGCAAACTGATTCTGCCAGCGTTCGAGCCGCTGCTCTGGATCCTCTGCGCGACCACTGGGACGTACGCTGCGTTCTTCTGCGTCGCACTCGCCACGAACTTCTACACGACCGACATCACGAAGCTCGCGACCGAAGTGTTCTACAGTGGCCGCCAGTTCGTCTTTGTGATTGTCGTCGTCTACATGTTCCAGAAGAGCGTGTCGATCCCTGCACTGCAACGCACTGTCCTCATCTCGTTCGCGCTGTCGACGTACACGCTCCCGATCGTCTACTACATGTCGAAGCACGGCCACCCCGACGACTTCTACTGGGTGCTCACGACGTCGCGCGCGCTCCTGCTCATCTTGTATACGTACGTGATGATCTATCCACCTGGCCGAGCGAGCAAGCGCACTGTCCGCGAGTTCTGTCTCTTTGCGTACGTCTACTACGCGCTCCTGTTCACGTACAATGAGCTGTTCCACTCGCAGAACACGGACATGGGCTTCACGCTTACGTACGTGAACCTTCTCTGGGGCTCCCTCTGTCCGCTCGTCATCTGGCGCGTGCTGAAAGCCGACACTGAGTACTGGCGCGGCATGGGCCAGCGCGCGTGTGCGCTCCAGTCGCTCTTTCGGCAGAAGCACCACATCAACGAGCACATCTCATCGCAGGGGCTTCACGTGCTCATTGAGATGCACCGCAAGTACATCATTGACTTTGCGTACCTCGAACTGAAGCAGCGCATTGGCGTCGGCGCGAGCGCAGTCGTGTTTAACGGCATCCTCCACTCGACAACGCCAGTCGCGATCAAAGTGTACACGCCGAGCGACTTTACAGAGGAGACAGTCGCGAGCTTCTCGCACGAGGCAGCGCTGTGTGGTGCACTGCACCACCCGAACATTGTCCGGTTCTACGGCATGTGCGTGTTCCCACCGACGATCTGCTTGGTCTCAGAGCTCTGTCAAGGCAGCCTCGCGGACGTGACGATCGCAAACGCGCGTCAAGAGCAGCCGTCCGAGCGCCAGCAGCTGCTCATCGATATTGGGTATATGATCGACGCGGCCCGCGCAGTCGCCTACATCCACAGCTTCTCACCGGCGTTCTTGCACCGCGATATTAAGCCTGAGAACTTCCTCGTCGACGATGAGCACAACGTCAAGCTGACGGACTTCGGCGAGTCCCGGAGCATCCCGCGCACGCAGATCGAGACGAACGCTTCGTCGCTTCGAACGGAGAAGCCGAGGAAGTCAGCGAATGGCGTGGCGGTGGCGAAGGTCCAGCGCGTCGAAAGCACGGGCTTCCTCGAGCTCTCGTCGATCGTCGTGGTGCCGCCGTCGCCGCCGTCGCTCGCGCCGCTGAGTCCGAAAGAACATGCGAAGCCGCTCAAGATGACGGTCAAAGGCACCGTGGACTACATGGCACCTGAGGTGATCAACGGCCGTGCAGGCCTCGCGTCGTACGGAGAGGCAGCTGACGTGTACTCGCTCGCAATCACCATGTGGGACATCCTGAACCCGGGAAAGAGCAAGTACCCGGTCACGGGCTCGAACCACTTTGCAGTCTTCGAGCTCGTCCTGGACGGCCACCGGCCAGTGCTGGACCCACGACTGCACAGCAGTCTGCGCGAGGTGATTGAAGGCGCGTGGCAGTCGGACCCACAAATGCGGCCGTCGGCGCAGAACGTCATCAGCGTCCTCGAGACGATTCAGGAGGAGGTGGCAGCAGTGCTGGCGCTGCGCGTGTACGACGAGCTCAACGACGGCCGGCGACAGGACGAGCACCACCAACTGCTAGCGCACAATGACGACCCGGTCGACGACTCGAACGCCGCACTCTTCTCAGGCGACGCGATCGTAAAGCACCTCGAGCGCCACGGCATCGTGAACCACAGCGTGAACTCGGGCGAAGCCGTGCGGATGGGCAACACGCTCATGGACGCCGGCTTGCTGCACCACGCTCGCCACGCGCAGCCGTTCGAGAAAGCTGACGACGCGCTCTACTTCTTTGACGACGACGCGATTCAGTTCTGCCACCCGATCGCATTCCTCGAGCCGCTCAAAGGCGACGAACTCGAAGCGGCACCAGCAAAAGCGACTGACGCGACCGGCACCGCGTCGCAACGCACCGCCAAGGTGTCGAACGTCTCGTCGTCGTCGCAGGACACCGCGTCGAAGTTCAACCCGTCGCGCAGCCGCTCGGACCGCACGAGCTCGCAGTCGATGCACCACTTTGCGGAGAACGGTTTGTGCCTGTGTCGGAAGCTCGGCCAGCGCCTCGAGCTCGCTGCGCGAACGAAAGCGCCGCGGAAGCACCGCCACCACCCGTTCCATCGCAAGTTCCGCCGAAAGCAGCTCGCGCGAGAGAAGCACGAGAACCTCCTGACAGCGAAGCTCCTGCGCCGTGACAACGACGGGCTCGAGGACGAACTGAGCGGTTTTGAGACTGTCGTGGAGCTCGAGAGCACCGAGGAGTTGGCGTGAGTGAGTCACTTGCTGTCGTGCTGTAGTGTTCGGTTCCGATAGTGTCCGTACATTTATTTCTAATTCGTTCGTTCGTACATATATTGCTATTCAATGTTGTCACGACTGAAAGCAATACCCGAGTGCTCCAACGTGGAATGCAGAACCAAGAGCGACGCCTGTGCACTTGAGGAGCCTGCACAACCATTCGTCACCGAAGTGACTTGTCGGTGATAATCGTGCGCAGTTGACCGTTGTCAAACCAAGGACACGAAGACGTCCAGGTCCCGAGGCTAAAGACAGTGAGAAAATAAAAGGAGATGGATCAGATTGGTGCAGCGTTGCGAGACAGTCGATTGTCATGACGAAGTTGGTACACGAGAAGTTGGAGAATGTTGAGCGAAGCTTTGACATCTCGATCAACGGTAAGTCCACAGTCGCCATTGTGTCTTGAACAATGGAGAACACGGTAAATCTTGACTGAAGTCGTCGTCCCGTCGGGCTTCTGCCGATGGTGCCTCATGTTGATAAAATGGTTCGTGCAAGCATCGGACGGTGGGTTTTGTCTAGATGGGCAATCATGGTGAACTCGAATTGTCCTGAACTCATCAATCGACACAACCTTGCAACGCGTCTCAAGTCGAGTCGTGAACTTCTTCACAGGATCACGGTTACAACCCTTGATCGCACCTCCGTTGCCGCCCCAATTGCCGTACCCGACCACTGTGCGAGGCGGTTCGCGAGATGGTTGAGTTTACGACGCGCGAGGCCGTGGTGTCGGAATTGCAGCTTTTGGTACTGCCAACGCATTTCGAACGACAGCAAAAGATTTTGAACTCGGGAGACGTTCGTCTTGTGCAGCTCAAACGTTTCAAGGAAGCCGTTATACCACTTGTCATTGTCGTGATCGCTCGTTGAATGTCATGGTTGCTCACTGCCACCTCTGGATTATTTTTTGTCGTCTGTCGAATACGGCCACTGTGTAGTATTATCTGGCTGAACATCGCGCACTCCGCCCATTTATGCTAGAAGCCACTAAGATCATCTCGCGCCCAGGATCCTACCCCCACAGCTCAGGTCATGTGGGGACTGCGCTTGAACCGAGACGGACGACAGAGTCGCGGTTGCTGCTGAGAAAAATGCGGGCGGATGTGATATGAACTCTCCGGAGCACACTAACCGCGAAGCCATCAGTAAGCATCTGATACCCGAACGATCGGTGCCTGTCGTGCTGGATGTTCGCACATGCTGGTCGATCTTGAAAAATCGGCTCCATTGGTCTTGAATGGTCGCGTCTCACTCGGTCTTGGTCGGTACGGTGAACCAGCCGAGCCCTGCTCCTTTGAGAAGCTCAATTGCGCGCGTCCGCTCAGCGCTTAGTAAAGTACTAATACTTATTGTTGGGTCCATGAGTCGAACGCGCTCGCACTCATCGATCTCGGAGTTGGCGAGTAAAAGCAACGAGCGAAACCCCGTTTTACACACTGTGTGGTACGACGCGCGAAAGCCGCCCTTCAGTTGTAGAAGGCTGAACAGTCGTTGTGGCTTGCTTTCTGATCGCTTACCCCGATCTTGATTCCACAGATTGTTGTTGTGACGCTCGCGGTGCTTCAGGAACTCGAACGTGAGCGGGGTCAGGAGGTTGCTATCAGTGGCGTCTTGGTTTGTCGCGTCTTGCATGCGTGAGATCGCCGTGTTGATGGCGACGATGGTGGGGTTGCCACCAGTGTAGGCACCACGTAGCACCTGATTGCATGCCGTGTACGCGTCCTGTCCAGAGAGCGCCGCCGAGTCTTGGATGTACTGCTTGAGCTGTCTGAAGAAATTCCCAGTTACGTCGTTGATTGCCGCAGTCGTAATCCCCGAGCTAACCAGTCTACCGAGCGAGAGAGCAGCGACCATTTCACCACTCGTGCTGCCCTGCATCTTGACTGGTTGTAGACATCCAGCGACTCCACCAGCTTGTCAAGGAGATGGCTTCGTAGCGGGGAGCTTCCCGCTGCAGCGATGCAGTGTCGAAAGAACGTCTGATTGATGGTTGGTATCGGCAGCTGTAACTTGCAGAGGCGAGCCACGTGGACGTTGGCCAGCAGGGATGCCTCCAACTCGAGCGTGTTCATGGTCCGCATGACGATCTCCCACGGCAGTAGTTGTCCATCCTCAGTGCAGAACGAACGAAGAGTTGGCTTCACAACAGAATAGTAAAAGTCGTTCGCCTTGTCCTCGTTGGTGTTGTTTATCTTGCGATGCTTGACCACATATATTGCTTTGGGATTGCCATCAACCGGTCATCCGACAGTGTTCGTACATAAAATAGCAATAATATTGCTAATTGCCCTCAACTCGTCACCCGAATGTGCGGATGGAGCTCAGCAAACACGGTCCGGACGTAGTCGACCGTCACGTCAAAGCAATCCGAGACGTGGAGCGTTCGGAGCGACGCACCGCACGAGTGCGGCTCGAGCAGCTGGTTCGCAAACGCGACCAGGAGCTCGGTCGAGAGCCAGCAGCACCACGAGAACCGCAGCGTTTCGAGACTGCGCCACGACGCGACGCACGTCAGCAGCGCCGCACTGTCGCGCACGTTCAACGCATCAAAGCTGTCGACGACGCTCACGTGCTCCAGGAACGGGTGCGCGCGGGCGAGTCGTTCAGCAAATGCGAGCGTGAGGCCTCCGCACGACACGAGCTCGAGTCGCTCGAGGTGCACAATGTCGTGGGTCGACACAATCGCAACGTCGTCGACGTCGAGCTCGTCCCACGACTCGACCGGCTGCTGGAACAACTTGTCATCTCGCTGCCACGCCATGCGCTGCCGGTCGCTCTCGCCTTGCGCCACGAGCAGCGCCAGCGACCGCTCGTCCCGCACAAAGCCGAGCGTGAGCGCGTCTGTCGGCTGCTGGAGGAGCAGCGCGACGTTCGCGTCGCTCAGCGTCTGGAACGCAGTCGCGAGCGACGAGAGGCGGGAGAGCATCCACGCTTCGAACGTGTGGAAGAACGGGGCGAGCACGGGACTTGCAGCTGAGTAGCTGTCGAAAGTGCGCGCGATTTCGACCAAGCACCAGTCCTGGAGCGAGCCAGGGCGACGCGCGTGCGCTGTCTCGAGCTGCAGTTGGCTCGCGATCGCCTCGGCGCTCTGCTGTTTGCTGCGCTCCACGAGGTCGTCTTTGAGGCGCGCGTCCATGAGCGCCTTGACGACGTCGATGCGCACGACTCTGCGCGCACGAGAGGCGTCAGCTGCAGCGGCCGCGGACGCAGCAGACGAGAGCTGCACGTGCCTTTGGTGGCTGTGGGACACGGTCCGCGCGACCTCGCGCTGCCATTTGCGCTGGAGCGCAAAGCTGGAAGAGCGAGACAGACAAAGGAGGTTAGAGAGTAAGGCTGTGCGTGTGCGCATGCGTGTGGAGTGGGGCGCTCGAGTTCGCACCGCTCCATCTTGGACTCGTAGCCGCCGCATTGCCGCCCCTTGCGGTTCCGCCCCATGTCGGCGCTGGAGAGTGATGTGATGGGTTGATTGAATGATCCTTCTTACATTCTATCGTTGTGAGTTTTGGACGCAAATCCGTCTCGTGCACAACTGTGTAACTAACAAACTGATTTGAACCTCCACGAAAACCAAGACAAAGAAGAAGAACAACAAAGTCAGCCATCCAGGCAGGAAGGAAGCCATGAGCCTCGCGGGGCCGCTCTACCGGCGCACGCCACGCATGTTCAACAAGAACAAGCCAGGCGACTGGACGCTCGTGTGGTGCGAGCTGCCGCTCGAGCAGGGCGAGCTGCACGTGTTCCCAGAGCAGCACAGCCGCCGTCGCCTGGCGACGATCCCAGTGCGCGACTGCGACATCGCTCATGTGCGCAGCGACGGCCGCGACTGCGTCGAGATCTCTCTCAGCCGCTCCAAAAAAGAGACGTTCTCGTCGCACGAGTCGAGCTTTGACGTCGACTGGTGGTGCGTTTCTCGCAGACGTGTGGGCTGTCAGTAAATAATCTCGCAAGAGTGCATATGGGAAAGAGTCTCTAACTGTGTGAGTGGGTGCGTAGGATGAACACGCTCCTGTCTGTCAAGCGCGACTTGGAGCTCGGCATCCGTCCACGCGCGTTCATCATCTGTCCTCCAACGCCCGAAGCGCCCGCTGCCCGCAAGACGATCAAACGCGCGCCAAGCGCCCAGAGTCTCCATGGCGCAGCTGCGATGGCTGCCCGACCGACGCTGCGCCGTCGCCAGCCGACGCTCACTGCCGGCGTCGCGCTCTTTGAGCGGTTCACAGTCTACGAGGCGCCCACGGTGCGTTCTCCGTTGTCAGTGAGGAACTCTGGAAGCCCCCCGACCGCCTCTGTCGAACCAACCACCTAACGCCCTTGTGTATGACGGCCAGACGTTCTACGTTGTGTGCTCGGACCGCCACTACTCGCGCTTCCGCCTCCTCGCTCTCGACCGGACAGTCGAGCGGCCGGAGCAGCTCGAGCAAGTGCTGACGGAAGACCCGACGCTGTACTCGTGGACCGAGATGGAAGCGAAGCTCCAGCACCTCACTGACGTCGCCCGCACGAACGGCGGTGAGCGCCTCATGCGCGCGTTCACCGCTGTCGCGATCGTCGGCTGCATCCGCTTCTTGCGGGGCTACTACTTTATCTTTGTCACGCAACGGCGCAAGATTGGGTGCATTGGCGGGAACTACATCTACGGCATCGCTGCGACCCACCAGCTCCACGTGAGCCCACCGAGCGACGACTTTAACGCGTGGTCGTGGCTCAACCGGTGGTTCAACCCGAGCCCAGAAGAAGACGCGGAAGCGCGGTACCTCGGGCTCTTCCACTTTATCGACCTCACGAAGGACTTCTTCTTCAGCTACTCGTACGACATGACCCACACGCTCCAGTACAACATGACGAACGAACGCTCCGCGCCGTCTGAGCTCTTTACGTGGAACGCGCACCTCACGAGCGAACTCACGCGCGTGTTGAGCCCTGGCGCTGCTGGCGACCTAGTCATTCCGATGGTGCTCGGCAGCTACGAGCAGCGCAAGTGCTCGGTCTTTGGCCGCCTCATCAGTGTCATTCTGCTCGCCCGACGGTCGCGCCACTTTGCCGGCACGCGGTACCTCAAACGCGGCGTCGCGGACACGGGCAAAGTCGCGAACGACGTCGAGACCGAGCAGATCATTGAGGACGAGAACATGGGCGCAGGCAAACTCAGTGCATTCGTGCAGTATCGTGGCTCAATCCCAGTCTTTTGGTCGCAAGAGACGTCAGCGACGCTCCCCAAGCCACCGATCGTGTGTACGTGTCCCTCGCTCGATGGCTGGATGGGTGGGTGGGTGGGTGTATGGGAATGTGTGTGTGGGAACTGATGGATCTAAACTGGGCTGGTGCTGCTGTCTCGTAGTGAACCGCGTGGACCCGACGTACACAGCGACACGGAAGCACTTTTCTGACCTCTTTGCACGCTACGGCTCGCCGATCGTCGCGCTGAACCTCGTGAAGCAGTCGGAGAAGAAGGAGCGCGAGTCGCTCGTGGGGAAAGAGTATCTGAACGCAGTCGAGTACCTCAACAGCTTCATGCCGCTGCCACACCAGATCCGGTATGTGGCGCTCGACTACTCGCGGCTGTCGAAGACCAAGTCGCTCGACGTGTACAAGTCGCTCGACAAGTTTGCCGTCTGGGCGCTCGCACAGACGGGGTTCTTCTGCAGTGCACCGAAGCGCCATGTTGGCAAGATGGCGAACAAGCGCACGACTGAGATGACGTTCCCTCCTGTCGCTCCACGCAGCAACAGCGACGCTGCGGAGCTCTTGTCGACCCCCGACGTGTTCAGTGAGGACCGCACCAGTAGCGAGTTCCCGCTGTCGCCGACGATCCACCGCAAGTCGGGCGACTGGCTCGAGCAGCGAGGGGTCCTGCGCACGAACTGCATTGACTGCTTGGACCGCACGAACGTAAGCCAGTTTGCCGTCGGCATGCGCGCACTGGGGCAGCAGCTGTACGCGATGGGGATCCGCAACACGCCGCTGCTCGAGAACTCGTCGCAGCTCGTGCGCGTGCTCACGCAGCTCTACTCGGTCGTCGGGGACGCGATTTCAATGCAGTACGGCGGCTCGGAGGCGCACAAGAACGTTAAGAACACAGCGAACCGAGAGAACTTTAAGCACCGCGAGCTGCTCACGTCGATCCGGCGCTACTACAGCAACTCGTTCACGGACATGGCGAAACAAGACGCGATCAACATCTTTCTCGGCCACTTTGTGCCGAAAGAGCGGCACCCGCCGCTCTGGGAGCTCGAGAACGACTACTACTTGCACAACTTTGAAGTCCGGAACGGTGCGGCCGCGTGTGATGAGATGCGCAAGAGCCTCGCGTGGCACCTCGAGAGCCACGCCCGCCACCCGCACCACCTCAAGCCGTACGACGACGCAGACGCGGACGCGCTCCCGTCGTCGCCCGCAGAGACAGCGTCGAGCAACGAGTACGAGTTTGTCGAAGACACGAGCGACGAAGAGCTCGCGGCGATCCGCGTGCGGGACCAAGAGCGGCGGGACGCGTACATTCGCGAGTGCAAGCGGCTGCTCGAAGACTGGTGGAAAGAGCCGCTGGAGCGGTTCGAGCGGCCCAAGTTTGCGCTCTCACGCGCACAGTCGCGGCCAACGCTCGTCGCGCCAGAAGAAACAGACTCGGACGACGGCGCGGACGACCGCCAGTTGACTGACGTGATTGAGATTGGCGCGGATGACGTGGATGGCGCGCAGACTGCAGCGGAGCTCCGCAAGCTCCAGCACGCGATTTGTGCGCCGTGCTCGGACGAGTTCATTCAGATGTACCACCCGGAGGAGCTCACGTCGTTTCGGAAGACACTCGGGTACGAGTTTATGAACCCGCACGAGTCGCACGACCAAGAGAAGCCACGGAGTGAGAGTGCGAGCTCCGAGTCGATGCTGTCGCTGTCCATGTCGACGCCGACGAACGCACGCAGCAGCCACGCGCGCAGTATCAGCACCGACGACGGGTTTGGCGACCACGCGATGCTGCCGCGGCGGTCGTCGCTGCGGCTCTTGAGTAAGCCGCGCTCGTTCCGCAGCATGAGCGCACCCGACTTTGGCGAAGAAGTCGACCGCCCCGAGTCGCTTCGCCGGGTGCGCGACAGTGCGCACGAACCGCGGACGGTGTTTGGCGACGACAGCTCTGCTGGTGGACCGAGTCGTTCACACGCGCTGAAAGGCGTGCTCAAGCGTGGTGACGATCGCGGGGCCAGCGACGACCTGGCGAACCCCCTCCGGTGCGTGTCTGCTACGGCTGTCGGTTGGTTGCAGTGTGGACGCTGACGTGGGTGGATTTCTCGTCTCGCGTGCGGTAGGAAGCGGAACTTTGTCGGCGACTGCGCTGTCCCAGCTCCTCACAGCATCTACGAGACGTACGCACTTGTGTGGTTGCTTCTCTAGACTGCGTAGAGTGTGGGAGCTGACGGGTTGGTCTCGTGGTTGCGTGTTGTGTAGGTATGTTCAATCTGTGCAGACACCGTCAGTGTGGGAGAGCGACAATGAGAACGTGCGGCTGTTCTTCGAGTCGTACTTGCGCGAGAACAACATTAGCGCAGACGACGCACGCAGTCTCCGCGAGGCGCAAGTACGAGGTGGCGCGACGTACAAGATCCAGAGCGGCCCGTACTCGGGGCTCGACCAGAGCGTGAAAGTGCGCGAGATCATTGCACTGAAAGGGATGAAGACGAGCTCTGACGAGCGCAAGTACGGAAGCCGGAGGGGTGGTGCACTAGCTACCGCAGTCGAGTGGCTTCGTACTGACGTGGATTGTGGTTCGGTCGCCTCGTGGCAGGTTTTACCAAGACACGCTCGACTACAAGAAGCTCGTGCAGACAGGGAGGTCGTCGATTCCACCCGACAGTCTCGAGTTGTACGAGTCGTTTTTCGACGACGACTTGCCGGACGTGAGCATCTACGCGTCGCCGAAAGCTGGGGACGCCAAGTCGGGCTACGTGAGCTTCGCAGCGGCCGCGCTTGGCGTCGGGTCGCCCCCGACGTCGCTGTCGTCGTCGTCTGGCGCGTCGAGCAGCACCGACCTGGTTGGCGCCAGTGTGTTCAGCGCAGGTGGAAGCGACGGCGCTGCTGCGACAGCGGTCCCGTATGCGCCAAAGCCGCGCAAGATCATTGGTCCACGCGGTGTTCGCATCGGCGAGTGCGACTTGGTCTCGGTCGGCGCGCTCTACAAGCTCGACGGCGGACGCGACCAGGACTTTATCCTGTTCAACGAGGCGGCAGCGGAGCACTCGTTTGGCGAGATGATGCGCAGCGAGGCCGACGTGGTCTTTGGCAAGCAGTAGGAGGCGGAAACAGACGCGGACAGGGAGGGGGCTTGTATGGATGCATGGAACAGTCTTGTTGGTGTTGTTGGTCACTCGTCGTGTGCTGGTGCCTACACACAGCTGGAGTAGAGGTTTGGCGTATGGGCTGGGCTCCTTTGACGATCGCCTCACTCGCACTGGCATTTCGTGGCTGTCCCGTCAACCCTTTTGTCCTCCTGACCCGATAGTTCACTGCCACTCCGACCACTTTGCTCGTCATCTTCCCTTCACGGTATCATCGACTTCTTCCACGATCGAGCCGGTCGCACGTCGTCGTGCAGCTGGTGCAGTTGCGTCCACGTCCATGCGAATGCGAGTCGCACGTACCGCGTGGCAGAGGTTCCTTTTCTCGCCATTGCCCAAGTTGCACGGACGAACACACTCCACACTCTTGCAAGCATGCGGTCGCTCAGTCCAAGCCGGATCTTCCTCCGGTCTCCAGCCCGAGGCTTGCTCACATACGCAGACGACACTACCACGGGTATCGACTCTGCAGAGCGTCCGAGTTGGACTCCGTCGCCAGTCCCGACTTTCGTGTCGGCCGAGTACATCGAACACAATGTGATCGCGCTCTCGGTCGTGCTGCTCGTGAGCTACGGGTTCATGTGCCTACTGTGCGCCGCACTCATCTTCTACCTACGCTACCACCGCCACGCGGTTCACAACAAAGGCGACAGCACAGCTGCACGCAAGGTCCTGCTGCCCGCATTCGAGCCGCTGCTCTGGATCCTCGGCGTTGCGACTGGGAGCTTCTCCGTGTACTTTGCCGTCGCGCTCTCGATGAGCCAGTACCAGCACGACGTACCATCCGTACGTGGCGAGTGCTTCTACGCCGGCCGCATGTTTGTGCTGCTGCTCGCGGTCGTGCTCATGCTCCAAAAGTCCGTGACGCTCCCGGCCCTCCAGCGTGCAGTGCTTGTCACCCTCGCGCTCTCGACGTACACCATCCCAATCGTGTGGTTCATCACCACGACGAACGAGCCGTCGAGTGCGGAGCGCAACTTCTGGCTCCTCGCCGCGTCGCACGCACTCGTGCTCGGACTGTTTGCGTACGTCGCGGTGGTCCCACCCGGACGGGCGAGCAAGAGCACGTTGCGCCAGTACTGTGCGTTCGTGTTTGTCCAGCAAACACTCGAGTTTGCGTACTCGGCAGCGTTCCACGACCACAAGATCCAGCTCGGCTTCGCGTTCATCTACGCGGACTTGCTCTGGGGAGCGCTCAGCCCGATCTTCGTCTGGCGCGTGCTCAAGGCCGACACGGAGCACTGGCGCGGCCTGGGCCAGCGCGCGTGTGCGTTACAAAGTCTCTTTTGCCAACGCACGAACGTGAGCGAGCGAATCTCGTCCCAGGGTCTCCACGTACTCATTGAGATGCACCGCAAGTACATCATTGACTTTGCGTACCTCGAACTGAAGCAGCGCATTGGCGTGGGGGCAAGCGCAGTCGTGTACAGTGGCGTCCTGCAGTCCAAGACCCTGGTCGCAATCAAAGTGTACACGCCAACGATGGTGACGGAAGAGACAGTCGCTGAGTTCTCGCACGAAGCCGCGCTCTGTGGCGCACTGAACCACCCGAACATTGTTAAGTTCTACGGCATGTGCGTCTGTCCGCCAACGATCTGTCTCGTCTCGGAGCTCTGCCAAGGCAGCTTGGATGCCGTCGTGGCGACTTTCGCAGCGCGACACAGCAACGAGCCGAACCGCCAGCAGCTACTCATCGACATTGGGTACATGATCGACGCGGCCCGCGCAGTCGCGTACCTCCACAGCTTCTCGCCGGCGTTCGTGCACCGCGACATCAAGCCGGCAAACTTCCTGGTGGACGGAGAAGGGAACGTCAAGCTGACGGACTTTGGCGAGTCCCGGAGCCTCCCGAAAGCCAACATCGCGTATGAGAACCCGTCGGTGCAGACGAGGAGATACGCGAAGGGCGGAAGCGAGACCATCCGATCTGTGGCGGACAGTGACTGTCGGGTTCCAGTCATCGCTGTTGGTGACAGCGATGGGCTTGAAGCTCACATGTACCAGGAGTACTCAAACGTAGTCAAAGACCACACACCAGAGGCGTCCCCACGAGGCAGCGACAGCACGCGGTCAGCAGCGAAGCTGACAGTGAAGGGTACTGCAGACTACATGGCGCCAGAGGTGATCAACGGCCGAGTCGGGGTGGCGGCGTACGGCGAAGCTGCAGACGTGTACTCGCTCGCGATCACGATGTGGGACATCCTCCATCCGGGCGACGTTAAGTACCCAGACGCGAACTCGAATCACCTTCTCGTGTACGAGGCGGTCATTGCAGGCACGCGGCCAGCTCTCGACACCGCCCGAGTGCATCCCAGTCTGCGTGATATCATCTCGCTCGCTTGGGACTCGGACGCTCCGAGACGCCCTTCCGCACAGCAAGTTGTCGCAGCACTGGAGCGCGTCCAAGAAGAGGTCTGTGCAGTGTTCGCGTTGGAACTCCAGGACGAACTGGAGGCCGTCATGGTTGTCGCAAAGACAGCAGGAGGGGGTCCGGTCGCGTCTGTCCGGTGCTTTAGTGGTCAGCAAGGGATCACTTTGATGTGCGACTTGGGCTGTGTGAGCTCATTGGGAGAGGGTCTACGACTGGGCAACTTGTTCCTGGACGCAGGCTTCCTGCATCACATCATGCACGCCCGTGGGTACGAGCACACTGACGCGCTTTACTTCTTCGACGACGACAGCCTGCAACTCTGTCAGCCGTTCGCGATGCTGGACAGTAGTCAGAGACAGCACCACTCGGCGGACGAAGTGCGAGTTGGGAATGTTGCTGTGGAACGAGCGCAAAACGATCCGCGCGTGTCGTCTCCCAAGCTCAGTCTGCTGAAACGGAGCTGTCGGAAGGCTGGCGTTGGGTCAAAGCTGAGCGGGACTACGACAGAAGCGAGCACGAGCGTGAGTGGCGGGACCACGGACGACTCGGAGACGAGTGCTGAGTGCGACTGCCAGAAGCTCGGCCAGCGGCTGGACAACCACCGAACTGCGCGCCGCCGCTTCCGTCGCCGGTACAAGACAATCCCAGAGGAGAATCTGCTGACGGTGAACCTGCTGAACGACGGCTTGAGCGCAACGCAGAACGCACGGCTCCTCGACGCGTTCAGTGAGACGGGCCCAACGATCATTCTCGCGAGCGTCGCTGCGCAGTCAGCCTTGCCATCCTTCATCTCTGTGTGCGATTGAAATAGGACCCCAGTGGACTTAAAGACTCTCGAGAGATGAAGCCCCCAGCGATCAAGAGCGCGACAAGCGCCTCGGCGAAGGCGACAGCAGCGCCGCCACCCGCCTCCACCCCACCACCCGCTGTCGAATCCGTTCACAGCGCAAATGCGACACATGCGAAAGAGGAGGAAGAGCCCGCACCAGCGCTTTATGAGCCGCCTCGCCGAAAGATCGCGAGCAATCCGACAGCAGGGGACGTGCATGAGCGTGAGCGTGGGGCTCCGTGGCGCGTCGAAGTGGACGAGAAGATCCGTTTAGCAAACGGGAAAGCGAGAGAGGAGCAGCTCGAGAAGCGTCGGTGGGCCCTCGCCAAGCAGACGCAGGACGGGCTCGTGCACACGTTCGGCGTCAACTACGGCGTCGCCGAGCTCGCGACGCTGCTCCAAACAGGAGCCGCGCTCAAAGCGCAGCAGCGAGAGCTCGCGAGCCACGACGCTGCGTTCGTGCAGCTGCTCGCAGCGGCGGAGAAGTACGATCTCAAGCAAGTCGCAGTGCTGCTCGAGCGGTTCCCAAAAGGGCGACACGCTGGTTCGAAGCCGTCGTAAGCCACCAGTGCTGCTAGACTGTATCGGCAGTCGTAGTTACGACACGTTCGCCTTTGTCTTCGTCTTCTTCCCCAGACTATAACGCGGTGGTTGTACTGGGAGCCACTGCCACGCTCGTCACGTCCTCGAGCGCCATGGCTTGCGCTTCAAACAGCTGCACCAAGGCCTCGATGGGGGCGTCCAGGAGTGGGCCTGCAAAGTGGTCTTCGTGGCTGTCACGGTGCGCCTCGTCGTCTTCCTGAGCCATGCGCCAGAGCTCGTACTGGTGCGCGACACAGAAGAACGTGCTGTTCTCCGCCAAGATCCGCTCGAGCGACGTCACAACGAGGTACTTGACGCGCAAGTGCGTCGACCGGTCCTGTGCCTCGGCCACAAGGCCGTTGTCGGCGTCATTCTCTGGCCGCCAGTCGTCACGTGGCGGGTGCTGAGCGAGCTCCTCCACGTACTTGTCCCACGCACTCGCGACGGTCTTGTAGAACTCGCCTTCGGCTGTACCAGCAGCATCGTCAGGTCCGTAGTCGACACGGTGGAGCCACTGGCTCTTGAGACTGTGGTCGATCCCAGCGTCCGTGTTGTGGTGGTGCGGCCCAAGCCACCGTTTGCCCACGCGCAAGCGCACGAGGCGCTCGCCACCCGTGAGGAATCCGTCGTGGCGAGTGCGCACATGCACCGTGAGGTCAAACGTCTGATCGGCTTTCAATCGCCACGACGTCGGCGGCTTCCACGGCGTCCACAGACACGTGGTGAGTAGGAATGCGAGGAGCTGCAGGTCGCGCAGCTCGAGCGGCTTCGTGGCGACTGCCGCTGCTCGTTGAAGCGTCGGGACGTCGCGCAGTTCTGGGCCGCAGTTGTACACTTCGTAGCGGCGCTTCGTAACGACCACCTGGCGGACACTATGCGCAAGCGAGTCGTGTGTCAGCTCGTGTGCCGTCGCTCTCTTCTTCCTCTTACTACTCTTCTTGGTACAAACGCACGCACTCGCGCAGGTCGAACGCGAACGCGATCGCAGCACTCGTGGTGCTCACACGGTGCACAAACCAGCGCTTCGACGCGGCTTCGGCATGCGCCGCTGCCCGTCGCACGTGCACGAGGACGAGGCGCTCGGCTCGTTCATTGGCGACTGCGCGCAGCTGGTCTGCACGCCGCGTCGCTTGCACAAGACGCGCTGCTGTGAGTCGCAGCACGTGCAGCGAGGCGAGAGCTGCTGCTTGTGCCTCTTGTGACTCCAGCAGCGTGCGCGAAGCGGCGCGGACGCTTGCGCCGCCGCCCATGGACGCACGCAATGCCAAGATCGTCACGTTGAAGAAAGCTTGAAACGTCGCGGATTTTGACTTGCTTTTGTCACTATCGGAATTCGCTGTGGGAGTTGCTTGAAATTTCTCCATTTCGCAGACGAGCAAGTTGGAGTTGCATTACGTCATATCGTTATACTGGAGTTCAGTATGGGTGGTCATCACCAGCACGGCAATAAGTCGAGAATCGAGTCTGCCCTCCCTCTCTTTGTTCACTACTAACTGTCGCCAGTTTGTACATTTTCTCTTTCAGAGCCTTTCAGAACTCAGTTCAAATAGAAAAGCGCCTCTCAGCCGTCAGACACCAGGACGACCAGAGAAGCACGCACCTCCCGTCCCGTGTCGTACACTCCCTCATTCAATCCACAGCGTGCGCAAGAGAGAGTGACAAGCGAGCGAGTGTTTAACCACCACCTTCTCATTAAACGACAGCGACAGCGAGAGAAAGGAAGAAAGCAGACACATCATGTCCGGCTGGGGATTGCGCCTGAACCCATGGGGCTCGAGCTACTCGTCGCTCGAAGCGGAGCAGATGCGCTTCGTGCACAAGGCGTTCTGCGAGGCCATGGAGATTGGCGAGGAGGACCTCCCGCTGCAGCTCAAGATGGACGACTCGTTCTACCCGCTCTATCGCCCCACGACCGCCGACTTTGACGAGCACACGTTCATGCGCAAGATGCAGGACACTGTGGGGCTCTTGCGCAACCCAGCAGAAGCCATCATCTCGTCCATCTGCGCGTACCAAAAGGTGCGAGTGTCCCTCTGAAGGGTTGTACGCGCATCCCGCCAATCTAACGACCAGAGTGGCTGTGTGTGGATGTTCTAGGAACGCCTTGACCGGAGCTTCTCGTTCTCTGGGTACATGAACGACCCCCGCACGCTCTTGCTCGAAGAGTTTAAAGACTGGGCCATGCGGTCGCTCGCGCCTGCGTCCTGTACGACCGAAGCGACGCTGCTGGAAGTGCGGCGCCGGCACAGCTACGTGCTCCGTCTGCAGCATGGCCAGCAAGGCATCTTCCACTCGGGCTCGGGCGAGCGGTCGCTCATGGGCACGCTCAAGGACATTCGCGGTGTGATTGAGACGCGCGTGCTGCCGACGATTGAGACGGAGCGAGCGCACTCGTCTGCTCGCGAGCAGCTCCACACGCTCGAAGCGCGTGGGACCGACGGGCTCATGCACGGCGTGCAGTTCCTCTTTTATGTACTGCGGAACACTGCGAACACGCCGGCCGACTGTACGATCAGCAACCTCCAGTCCCAGCAGCACGCTGGCATGAAGGTATGTGGTAGAAAGGGCGCCGTGTGACGTGAGACGACCGAACTGACTGGCTAACGGACTAACTGGGCGTGTGGCTGGTGCGATCGATGCACAGGACGCGATGCAGTCCAAGTCGGGGCAGATGCTCCAAGTGCTGCTCAACACGCCCGCGTTCAAGGAGCTCTTCCCCGAGTCGGTGGCGAACGAGCCGCTCGGAAGCCTCGAGTCGGCAGTGCACCCGCTGCTGCTGACGAGCGAAGAGCAGGAGACGATGACGAAGACCGCCGTGTTTTGCAACACGGACGCCAAGCCGATTGTCCCAGCGGTGCTGGCGAAGACTGTCCGGCCGTCATCGTCGAGCCTTGCAGTCCACGGCGGCCCGAACGACGCGGTCGCGATCACGCCCAAGGAGTTTCTGAGCCAGAGCAACTCGGGCGTTGTGGCCCTTCGCACAGACGCTGCGAACGAAGCATACGACATCTTTACGAAGCTGCACGGCTTGCTGAAGCTGCTCGCAGACTTGCTCGTGTCGTGTCGCAAAGCGCGCCAGCTCGCAGGTCCAGGGGGTGACTTGCTCGTGTACGGACCTGGTGGCGAAGCTGTACGACACCTGATGCAGTCGCTGGAAGCGGTCCAGGCCGAGATTGGCCGCGAAGTGAGCAAGCTGACGCGCATTGGTGTGCGTGAGCTCGACCGGCTCAAGCCGAACCAAGAGAAGGCATGGCGCTACAGCTTTAGCAAAGTGCTGCCGCTCGAGAACTACCTCGCACACGACTTTAACGCGTGCATCGAGCCGATCCAGCGCATCCACGCGAGCGCAGACCCAGCGCACGTCCAGAAGATGTACAAGCAGTTCAAAGCAGCGACCGGCATGTGGGTGCTCGAGAATAGCTCGATCTGCAACCACGTCTCTGCGGCACTGGGCGGACCGTTCATTGAGGACAAGCCGACGCAGGTGCGCGTGTGCTCTTTTCTTCTCTGTCTAGTTGGGCTCCTGTGCTTACCCACGTGTATGCTGTTTGTTGCAGCAAACGCTGGAGCAGGACGACGGCAGCGGCCCGCAGATTGAGCTCCTCGACGAAGACGCCACTTTGACAAACAGCAACGCGTTGGTGGTCGGGAACGGGACCGCGAAGCCGGCGGAGCGGAAGAAGGCGAGTCCAGTGCGAACGAACGGCGCGTTGGCGCTCGAGAATGGCAATGCCGAGAACCAACCAGCGAACCAGCAGCAGATGGTCGTGAGCCAAGGTCTGAAAGCCCAGAGCGCAGACACGTCGCTGTCGTTCTTGTCGACTGCTGCGACGCTGGTATCGTGGGCAGTCGGCGCGAAGAAGACAGTGGCCGAGCGGAACGCGGAAGAAGCCGGGAGCCCACAGCACTCGGACGACGACGACGACAAACATGGTCCGCTGTCATCGACATCGTCGACGAGCTCTGCAGCCTCGTCGTCGAGCCCGCCGTCGCCGGGCGTCCTGGACGTGCTGCTGCTCGTGCGCCAGTCAGTGCAGCGCATCGGGCAGCTGTCGTGGGGGATCCGGACGTCGTTCCACACGTCGTCGATCGACGAAGGGGACTTTGACGCGTTCATTGTGCTCTGCTCCATCTACCAAGGCGTCGGCGTCGTGTGCGCGAGCGACCTGCTGCTCCGGCTGCGACAACACCGCGTGCGGCTCAGCCAGCTGCTGCGGAAGCACATGGGCTCGATGCTCACGTGTATTGTGGTGCTCCAACGCCGCATTGTCGACGAGGAGAAGTCGATTCGGGGCATGGCGCTCGTGTACCGTCGGCTCGACCGGATCATGACGGAGTTTGAGCTCGAGATGGACGCTGCGATGAGCGAGTTCAAGCACATGATGTTCGACTGCAGCAAGATGAAGACGGGGATCCTCGCGATGCCGCTTCAGCAGCAGCAGGCGAAAGAGGCGCGGGACTTTCACAACCCAGCGCAGCTCGCGTACCACTCGATCAACGCTCTGGCCGCGAACATCAACGGGCAGTCGGCGCCGTCCGCAGCGATCCTCACGCACGGCGAGTACATGACGCAGATGGGGGCGCAGATGGAGCTGCACTGGAACAGCATCTCGCACTTGCTCCAGAGCGTCAAGAGCACGCTCGAGCTCGTCGCGTCAGTCGCGGACCGCGTTCGGGTGCGTTGGGTTTTTGGGTTTTTTGGGTTTTAGGGCTGTCCTAAACTCGCTCTTGTAGAGGATGGGGTCTCATTATCTGATGATTTTCGTCGAGTAGGACTGCGCCAAGGACCCGCGGAACTACGTGCCACCGGAGCAACTGGACTACATTTTCGAGTACAACTACGACGGCTTCTTCCGCCAGGCGACGCGAGACCTCGAGGTGCTCATGGCGTCCATCGGTGCGCCGTAAGGCGGAGGTCGGAAAGAAGGAACCACGAAGGAACCCGACAGCACCAAGCTGCAGCAGCACA
>JAASGD010000437.1:0-22634 GCA_023334115.1 Globisporangium megalacanthum
GAAGAGCACGACCGCTGGCAGCTTGGTGCGCTTGACGGTGTCGAGGAGGCTGTGCATCTCACCGGTTTCCAGGTCAACTAGCGCCATGTCAGGCGCGGCGTTGTTGAGCAGGCATGCCATCGTGGCGCTCTCTTTAACTCTTCCAACGCTGGTACCAAGGGTCGTTTCGCTGATCTGTAGCCATCTGCCCTTTGCACGTTCGGAACGCTTTCGACAGGGTTTCGAATGTGCCCCGTCAAAAATGATACTGTAAGCACGCGAGAGTCTGTGCTATCTCGTCTTCTCTATCAGTCCACCTCCAGCTACGATGAGATTTCACACACGTCACGAACTCAACGTACACGCCCAATATGAGCATTCACTGCACGCATGCATCGATGTCGCCATCACAACGAATACAGTAAATACAAGACGCCACACGTATAGTGCGCGTGACGACATCACTGAGGGGAGGTCGTCTGGAAGCGCGCGCACGCAGAGGTGTCGCAGCGGACTGTCGGGTTTTCGTGCAAGGCAAAGGTCCGGACGAAAAGGTACATCGTAGGTGTGATTGACACTGGCTGGGTCTAGACTCGGTCGATCCAAGCTCAAAGTCGCATTTCCTTCAGAGCTGCGAATCACCATCGGAAGCGAAGTCGTGGAGGAGGTTTCTTGATGTGCTTGCTTCACTCATTTGATGGCTGCTCGTCGAGTCTTCGAGTCTTCGAGTCGGCACTCAGTTGTCCCAATTCTTCATCCTCTCCACCATTGAACTCGATGCACAACGCGCTTCGGCTCCCGTCTCCCTCCCTCTTCGCCACGTAACCCAGTCCCTCAGTGCAAACTCTTCTCCTTCGTGAGCAAACGCTCCTGCTTGCTCGCTCTTTTCGTCTGCTGCTAAATGCCTCACACACCAGCTCATTCACTAATGAGGGTCTCATTCATTTTCAACGAGACTCTCATTAAAATAAGACCCCTCATTCTCTAATTTGAAGTTTGAATCTCAAACTTTGAGATCTTGAATTAAATTTGAAGCGCGCTCTCTCTTCCGCACGCGCGTCAGTGTGTACTTGGAAATAGTACGCGAGAAGCAAACGTCTTTTGAGTCGGACCAAAGGAAAGCAAATGGCCGCCGCACGCACACGACAGCAGCCAGAGCGAGTCACTCGCAGATTTCGACGCCGACAAGCAACACGGACGCCCAAGAGCACAAGCGAGAAGAAAAAGAACGTATAGGAAGCATGTCCGTGGTGCTCAGCGCCACGACAGACGTGCGCCTGTCGCGTCGCGAGTTCCGCGCCCCAACAGCGCCGCCCGCCAGCGCCTCAGGCATCACCACGACGACGACCACCAGTAGCCGTAGTAGTAAAGCAACGGGTGCGTCGACCCGCAAGCCGCGCGCAACAAGCGAGCGGTTCCGCGATGCGAACGACGAGAACGCGAGCAGCAACCAGCTGGTAGTTGCGAGCGAGAAGAAAATGAGGGAGCGCGCCACGGCGTTAACGAAAGCCGACGACGTGGTCGGGAGCGGGTCTGCGAGCAGCAGCAGCACGTCGCCACTGGACGACGAAGAGGAAGAGAAGGAAGAGGCCGTCGTGGACAATAACCACGAGACGAATGATAAGAGCGACAGTGGGGCGAGTGGGGAGGAGGAAGACGAGCCGCTGCCGCCGCCACCTGGGAGCACCCGCGCAGCTGGCCGCTTTAGCGAATCCGCAGTGCCAGAGAAGCTCGACCTGCAGTTCGTCGTCGCTGTGCGACCACAGGACTTTACGTCGACACGCAGCAGCCTCGTGAGCTTTGAGCCGTCGACGAAAGCGAACGACGGCGCACCGACCCGCACGCGACGGCCTGGTTTCAATAACCACCACAACTTTGTCGACTTTCGCACCAGCACAAGCGACGGCGACGCGTTCCAGTTCCTCAGTGTCGACGATAACGAGTCGAGTCGCGCGTCCAACTCGCTCGCGACGCCACGGTCGCAGCAGCAGCGCGCGAACCCGTACGACGGCATTTCGATCGACGTGACGAGCCACTCGATCAACAGCCAGGGCGTGGTGCTGTACCACGTCGACATTAAAGGCCCCGAAGGGCTCCTCTCGACGTACACGATCCGACGGCGGTACCGCGCCTTCAAAGAGCTTCACCAGAAGCTCCAAGAGCTCATTGCAGTCCACGCAGCGACCGTGAGCGCGACGCAGAATCAGAATCAGAACCCGGACGCGGCGCCACTGGACGACGCGTTCTCGGCCGACAATGTGCCCGACAGCCCCCACACGCAGGCGCGGAACCACGAGAAGCTGCAGCAGATTGCGGAACACAGCGTGCTCTCAGCGTCGTTCGCGTTCCCTGCGCTCCCGAGCGGCGGCGTCTGGTCGTACTTGAAGCGCCACGACGTGCGGCTCGTCGAGCAGCGCAAGAAGCGCTTTGAAGAGATTCTGCGCATTGCGATCCGGCACCCGGCGACCAAGACGAGTGCGATGCTCGATTCGTTCTTGAGCGTCGCGCCGAGCTTGATCTCGCAGCGCGGCTCGTCGTACACATCGCTGCAGGACTACAGCGTCCCCGTGTTTGATCGCCACCGCGAGTCGATCGAGCGCAAGCAGCTCAAGCTGCGGCGGATCGAAGGCCGGCGCCAGCGCACGAGTTCGGAAGCGTCGAGCAGCCAGAGCTAGCGGGCGGGCGCGTCTGACGGAGTCGGAGACGGACGGCAGACGGACGAGTGAGAGAAGATGGCGCGACACACACACATGGGCGGCTCGGGCCTCGGCGTGCGTTTGGCTTGGCCGCACCCACATTGCATATCGTTCTGTACACGTACTAGGGAGACCTCTCGTTCCCTTCCCACCACTCCCCTCTCTCCGTCTTGCCAGTCGAGTCCGACGTGAGTGGGTCTCACGAAGACGCTGGGAGCTTCCCGACTGCGAGCTTGCGGTACTTGTCGATCAGCTGCTCTGTGCTGCAGTCTGTCGGTGGCAGGAACTGGATCGGCTTGCGCTCTCGCGGCGGCTTGAAGAGCACGCTCGTGTAGCCACGCTCCTGTGCGTTCAATAACCACCGACGAGGATCAGGAGTGGTTGACTCACTTTAGTGACATATAACGATCGATGATCCAAATCACGACCACGCACCAGGTCGTCGAGGGCCCGCTGCTTGGTCTCCTGCTGCTCGCGCTCGCGCTCAATGAGGCGAATGCGGCCTTGGACCGGCATCAGTCGCCTTGGAGACCTTCCTGAGGGCGTCGAGAGCGCCAGCGAGCTGCTTCGACTCCCTGAAGCTGCTGCGTGCGTCGATTTGGACGGGGTGAGCAGCTCCTGGAGTTGCATGACACTCATCCCGGTCTTCACCGGTGTCGAAGTCTGTTGCTGGTGACGAGTGGATTTGCTCACACTCGGCCGCTCGATGGTGCTTGAGAGCGGGTCGTACATTCTTGCGGCCGACTAGGCAGCGCTTCGTGAGTGGCGAGCAAAGCGAGAGGACGTTTCAAGGCCTTGCTTGTACGAACGCACCTCGGGCCGGTGGCCGAACGTTACGGTCAGCTTCGAGAGCTTTGCGCTGCTCCCAGAAACAGCAGAAGCAGAACGATCGACATCCGTGTACATGTTATCAGCAGTCGGTAAGTGAGCAAACGACGACAGGAGGCTCAGTCGCACACCTACACACCCGTAGTGCTCGTGCGAGGGTGGAAGCACGCGCGGTGAGAGCCCGCCGTTCGGACTCGCGCAGTCGGCGTCGCTCGGAACCTGTCGAATGTCGTTGCTGTCGATACTGACAACCTTGGGCGGCGCCGAAATGCCTGGTTGGTATGTTGTCGACGGCACGCGGGCGGTGAACTCGGCTCGCACGCGCGGCGAGAACCCTGAGCTCGCCATCAAGTCGGCTGCCTGGTTGATAAACTGAAGACGGCAACAACAGAGGCAACTGAGTCGCGGCAAACGCCGAATGGCGGAGCTGTGCTGGAGCAGACTCTACGACTCCAGACTGCCTTGCAAAACCGTACGCTCGAGTGGTTCTGCGGGTTCTCTTCAAGGCGAGGCGAGTTCTTGATCGATGGCGTGTAGAATCGAGGGTTCTGGTGGCCAACGGAGCGAAGAAACCACGCACAAGTGACGCGTCTGGTAAACTAAGAGAGAGAGAGCGAAGAGCTGCACACAGTCACGAAGGAGCAGGTGTGCGCACCTTGTTGAAATTGAGCAGCTCGTACTCGTCTGCGAGCTGCCGTTCTGCACAGAACGGGTTCGTCTCGGGCTGCGGCTGCGGCACTCGGATGCGTTTCTTGGTGAACTGCGTGGCCACCGGCGCGGCCAAGTATTCGTTCTCGCGGTGGAACTTCTTGAGCTCGTGCAGCATCTCGCGCTCGCGCTTGCGCTCGTCCGGTGAGAGGAACTCCTTGCGCGAGGACATGGCGGACGGCGGGCGACACGAGCACGCTCTGGGGTCGTAAAAGTGCTGGGAATGAATGAATGAAAGACGGCGGCTGCTTCTTGTGCGTCCGAGCCAAGGATAGACCACACAACAGAGCTCGCTGTCGAGAAGACAGGGCGGTCAGTGGTGGGGGCAAGCGGTTGATGGCAACATGCGAAGCAAAGCCAAGGATGAGAGCCATCCCTGGTGCCGTGGATGCAAATGGGCCAAAGTCCCGTCGGCTGCTCCGTGCAAAGCAAGCACTGTTGCACATCTGGAGATTGATTGTGTCTCCTTGGACCATGACGAAATGTACTGTGGAGTTTCTTTCTCGTTCGTTGGCTGGCCTTGGAGAGGAGAGCGAGCGGCAGGAGCGCCAAGCTCGATGGACTGTTGTTTTGGGGTCTCCATTCAGCTGTTCGGAATCTCGAATCCTCCCACGTGGGCAACAACCAACGCAGTCTGATGTTGACCAACACGATTATGATCAATCACTTCTGAGTGGTCTGCTTGGCTTTTGAGACCACCAGCAGGAGCACGAGTGGCAGTAAGAGGCGGAGACCGCGGGTGCATGGAAAGCAAGCGTCACACGTGGAGGAGAGGACTCAGTGATGATGCAGAGGAGGAGACGAACGGATGGATGGATGAATGGTGAGTTGGCGAGAGAGTCAGCGAAATGGATTCACTTTTTCTTTTGGTTGTCTGATATTGCGAGAACTTGCCCAGCGAGATTGATTTTCGTAGGTCATTTCGAACGGAGCCAAAGCGACTGACCAGTGGATCCACAGATCCATTGCTGCAAGCATAGTGAGTTTAGAAGGTTTTGAAACTAATCTTTTTCTGAGACTAGTTTTTCTTCTCTTTTTAGACACCTTTTGATGATGATGTTTTTTGCTGATGTACATCCATGAGCGCAGAAGTGTTCATTGGCGCAGGTACAGTAGCAGTGACTGTACAGAGCGGAAGACGTGGGTATGCCGCCACCGAGGAGTTGCGTGCGCCAGATACTGTACACTTACACTGGAGCAAGCGTGCTCGCACTTGCCTGGATTCCCGTCACGCACACACGCGCATCCCCAATTTTTTTTGCAACTGCGTTTTTCCTCTTAAACTTTATACCTGGCGTGCGAAAAGTGAGGGAAACTGCTAGTCCGATAGTGCGAAAAGCAAGGAAACGTTAGCAAAACGCCATCATTGATGCACGGCGGTGCGACTCACTCGATCTCGCGCTTCCGCTTCATAACCGAAACACCCGCCTGCTGCTCAAGCTCGAGCCTTCGCGCCGCTTTCTTCCCCCGTCCCCTCCCCCTCCCCGGGCGGCCATGAAGAACTCGAGTGACGGCTACTACGGCGCCACGGCGGCCGCCTCCTCGCTCGACGATGACCGCCTCGGCTTCGGCTTCGGCCCGGGCGGGGGCGCAGGCGTGGGCGGCTCGCTCCACACGCTCTCCCGTGGCGCGCAGCTCGAAGCCGCGGTCGAGAAGCTGCCGGGCTGGTACTTTGAAGACACGGACGCGCGTGACAGCGGCGGCCGCGCACGCCGGAGCCAGCTGTACCTTGACGACAGCGTTGAGCTCCTCGGCTCCGTCTCAGAAGCCACCGACCACGACACGGAGGGCGCCGAGAACCAGCCGCCGACTGGCAACACGCGCAGCCGGAGCATTAGAAGTAGGTATTTATTGGACTCGCCCTTGCAAGCGACGGTAGCGAGACACGACCAGAAACCCGACGCGTCGGTCCTGTCGAACTCGACAGTCGCCGCGTCGCCGCCGTCGCAGAAAGAGCCCCGCAGCAGCAGCCGCCAGCAGCGGCTCTCGAGCCGCCGGTCGACGATTTCGTCGTCGTGTACGTGCACAGACCTCGTCGTCACGCGCTACACGACGGGCGGGCGCGACAAGAAAGTGCTGTACCACATTGACGTGGTGAACCACGAGAGCCAGCTCCAGACGTACACGATCCGACGCAGTTACACGGACTTTAAAGTGCTTCACAGCGACTTGAGTGCGATGCTTGACGCGCGGAAAGAGTACGTCGCGTCCAAGTCGCAGCTGTACGAGCCGCCGGCGTCGTCGTCCGTCCCAAAGGAGCGGCGGTCGCTCAACACGACGACGACAGCAACGACAGTGGCCAGCCTGTCGATCCCGAACCTCGGGTGGACGACCACGGCCGCGCGGCTCCGGTCGCAGCAGTCGTCGTCTCCAGAAGATGCGTTCGAAGCGGCCGTGCTGGCGTTCAGTCTCCCGCCGCTGCCGCACGCCGGGCTCATGTCGTTCTGGCGCCGCCACGACCACGCGCACCTCAAGCACCGGTGCCTAGTGTTCCAAGAGCTCCTCCGCGCGATCCTCAAGCTCCCGTTCCTGCGCGAGTCGTTCGCCATGCAAACGTTCTTGAGCACCGCGCCGTGTGCGATCCGCGAGCGCGGCTCGTCCTACGTCTCGCTCTGCGAGTACAGTGTGCCCCACATTGACTTGGACGAAGAGCACCGGGAGCGACGGCGGCGGGCGCAGGAGCACCGCCGCAACAGCAGCGTCGCGTCCACGAGCCAGTCTGTGCACGAGTACTAGTCCAAGCCCCCACCCCACCCAACGCCCGCCATCCGACGCAGAAGCCAGCTTCCCTCCCTGCTGTTGTTCTCTGTAATGTACCAGTGTCTTTGTAGCTTCGTGCACATTCGCTCCTCCCCTTCTACCAGCTCACAGGTCGCCGACAACGTCACGGGCGATCGGCGTCAGCTGCTGCTGGTGCTGCCGATGGCTCACGCGCCGCACGCTCGAGACGTTGCGCACGAGCCCCTCAATGTCGTCGTTGTCGTCGCTCGGGTGGAGCACCGACACTTCAGCGTACCTGTCGCCCGCCGTCGCTGTCGTCTCCCCGTCGTGCTCCGTCTCCGGCTCGGGCTCACGTGGTCGCACGTCCGTCCTGCGAACGTCGTGGACCGCACCCTCGAGCGTCTCAAGCGCGTTGGGTGCGAGGGCGACACGCCAGCGACACTCGGCGATCGTGCGCGCGAGCACACTAAAGAGCGGACTGCCGCTGCTGAGCGTGCGCAGCGAGCCGACGAGCACAAGCTTCTGTCGCGCCCGCGTGAGCGCCACGTTGATACGGCGCCAGTCTGTGAGCAGCTCGCCGACGCGGTTCTCCTTGTTGCTGCGCACGAACGACACGAGCACGACGTCTTTGTCCTTGCCCTGGTACTTGTCGATCGTGCTCACTTCCACGCGGCTCGTCCGCGACACGTCCCGACTGTCGTCGCGCACGGAGCCGAGCCGGCTTGCGATGAGCGCCACTTGGGCGCGGAACGGCGAGATCACGGCGACTTGGTCCCGTGCGACACCGCCACATACGAGCAGCTCGACGAGCCCGACGACGAGCTCCGCTTCGACTGCGTTCGCCATGCGTCGACGGCCGACACCTGCGCCGACACTGCCGCTGGCGTTCGCTCCGACGCTCTCTGTCGCGTCGTCCAGTGCGTCCGTGTCGAGGAAGACGACGCCCTGGTCGTTCGAGAGGACGGCGAGCGGCCAGAGCTGCTCCTGCGACAGCGACGGCGACGACTTTACTGCGAGCCGCAGGTGGTTCGACGCGACGTCAATCGAGCCGCACTTGAGCTTCCCGCCGTACACGAGCCGGTTCGCGACGCGCATAATGTCGGCGTTCATGCGGTACTGGAATGACAGCTGCTGCACTGCCGACGGGTGCGCCTCTGAGAGCCGTCGAAAGAGACTCACGTCCATGCCTTCCCGTCGTGCAGGCGCGCTCGCGACGAGCGGCGGCAGCTGGTAGTGGTCGCCCACGAGCACGAACGTGTCGGCGCACCGGAGTGCGCCAAGCACGACTGGTTGCGTTGTCTGCGTCGCTTCATCGACGATACAGAAGTCGAACCGGCGTTTCTGGAACAACACGTCGCGGTTCACGCTCAAGCACGTGCAGCCGACAAGCTGCGCGCGGAGCAGGAGCGACTCCATCGCGCGGACACTCGTGACGTTGCGGCTCGCGGCTTGGCGCTCGAGCGTGAACGGTGCGAGGTCCGGGTGCACTTGGCTCGGTGCACCAAGTCGGAGGACTGGGACGTGGTGCGGGTGCGCGAGGACCTTGAGCAGCAGGTTGTCGACTGCCGAGTGCGTGTAGCTCGTCACGAGCACCGACAGGCCGAGGAAGAGGAGGAGCCGCACTGCGAACGCGATCGTCGATGTCTTGCCGGTGCCAGGCATCCCGAGCACGAGTGCGTAGTCGAGTGCGCTCAGCACTTTGTGCACAGCCCGCTGCTGGTCGACGTTCAGGCGCGTGAACTCGTCGAGGAGCTGCTGGCCGAGCTGCGCTGTCACGTCCGCGTCGACAGAGTCCGCCAGGGCCTCGCAACGCTCGGCTATTAACTCGGTCACGCGACACGTCTTGAACCGCGGACGCGTGCCGTGGACAATCAACTGCCGACGTCGTGCGTCGCCAGTGTTGAGTGGACGATTGTCGTTGTCACCAGTCGCCAGCAGCAGGAGGGCTTTGAGCTCTGGCCGCCTGTTGTGGTTCGTGCCGTGCGTCACGAGCTCTGGAGGGGAACCGACAAAGAGGCGTACGAGGTTCTCCTTGGCGCGGTTGAGGCCGGTCAAGATCGCGTCCTTGTCGAGTCGCCACGTGAAGTCGTTGCCGACTGCGGACTCGCCCTTTATCACGAGCGACGGGAGCACTTGCCGCACGTCGAGCGTCACGGTGTCGGCTTCCAGTGCAACGATTTTCCCCTTCGCGACGTGCACGAGCAGCCGCTTGCCGTCACGGGATTCGGCCGACAGGATAATCCGGTCGTCGACGCGGAAACCAAGCTCTAGGAACGAGCGCAACGGACGCGACAGTGTCGGCGGACTCGTAGTCAGTTGAGTGACACGTACCGGGTCGCGCTGGAAGCGCAGCCGCCGTGTCGAGCCGCTCGCTGCCAGTGTCGGCTCGTCCGCTACGAGCTGCAAGCTTGCGACGCACGTGCTACTGCTACTGCCTGCCGCGTCTTGTTCCCGTCGCCAGCCAGCTTGGAGCCAGAGCGCGCGCAGGTTCTTCTCTGCGTGCTGCTGCTCGAGCTCAATCAAGCGGTTCCAGCGCTTAAAGTACGCCAAGTCGGCCTCGCTCAAGTGGCCGAGCTTGGCTGCAAAGAACCCGTCGTCGAGGCCGCTCGACTCAGCCGAGCCGTTCTCAACTGCAGCGTGGTGGAGCACGCACTCGTTCACTTGGAAGCACCGCTCACAGTCGTACTTCGAGCGCAGCATGGGCGGGAAGACCTGGGACGCCGCTGCACTCCCGAGCGCCTTCACTTTCGCCATGGAGTTCGCAAACTGGTTGCGGAGGACGAGGAGACCACGCACACGCGCTGCCAGCGCCGGCACTTTGTTCGTCTCGATCCCCGGGACGTACAACAGCAGCCCGTCCTGGCACGGGAGGCGGTACCGTTCGTTCAGCAGCAACGTGTAGAGCACCACTTGGCTCTGGTGTTCAGTCGCAGTATACGTCTTGTTCCCAGTCTTGAGCTCCACTGGTAACACGACTGTTGGCGCGTCCGACCGCGTGCTGTCGCGTGCGAGCTGGGGCGACGGGAACGAGGCCTCGACGGACGCGTCGGTCGCACCTTTAAGCCCCCACTTGACAGACCACATCATCTCTTCAGTCGCCAGGATGGTGTGCACGCGGACCGTCGCACCAGTGGCTGGCGGTGGCTCGTTCAGCGACACACCGCCCGCACTCGCTGCGCCAACAAGCCAGGTCTTGTAGTGCTCCACGACCTGTGCGAGCTCTGCCAGTGCGTTCTGCTCGCTTAGTCCGCACTCGAAGAGGCCAATGATGCTGCGCGACACATCGAGACACACAGTGATGTTAGCCCACACACGCACAGAGAGGACTAGTACACACCAGTCGTACGTACTTGTTCTGGACGATGCGTTGCGCCTCCCGCACGAGAAACGCAACTCTATGCTCGCCCTGTGCCAGTGCCGTCTCAAAGAGCTCGTGCTTGAGCGTCCCCAGCAGCGCCTTGGGGTGCGTCGGCCGGCTCACATTGAGCGTCTCGCGCAGCACGGCGCGTCGCAAGCAGCCCATGCTCGTCGTTACGCTCGTCGGGGACACCTGAGACACCAGCCAACGAACAAACCCACGAATCGATCACACGAACGTCAGAGCCTGTCATGAACACGCAGCCTCCCTCCGCCTTCTCTCTCTCCTCCCACGCTGTTACGACTGAACGAACACACACGGCCACGCACCAGCACGTCCGGATGCAACACGACGACGTTGCGGTCATTGTCGACGCGGATCGGCTGCGACAGCGACAGCTGCGGACCGGTCGTCGCGTTCTGTGAAAAGAAACCGGCGCGATCCCGCTCAGTGAACACAATGTTGATCGTGTCGCCGGCCTCAACTGCTGTGTCGAACCAGTCGTCTGCGAGCACGGCCTCCACGTGCGCGTCCTGGTCGTCGAGGAGCCGCAGCGTCAGCACCCGGTTCACTACGTCGCAGTCGACTTCGAGGACGAGGAAGCGCCGAAAGTCGTTGTCGTTGTCGTTGTCGCGTGCGCTCCGCGGCGGTTCGGCTACCACCGCAGCCGTCGATGGGGCGTGGGGTAGCGCTGGAGGTTGGTGATGGACACGAGCAGCGTTGTTAGTGGCGGCAGGCACAGGGACGCAGAGTGGTGAGGAGGACGGTACGGCAGTCGCTGCGACTGTGACTCCTGTGGCGGCAGAATCGACCTGCGCTGATGCGTCGGCGCTCGACGGGTCCTGCGAGTCAGGAAGACGCTGCGTCGCTTCAAACTCGAGCTGGTCCAGGAGCTCCCACGACTCCTCAGTGAACGGACTCCCGCACTCGGGCGATTCCTGGACAACGACAGGCGGAGTCCTCGGCTGTGCTGAGGTCTCGGGGGCAGCACTGGAAAGAGCAGCTGGGGGCGCGTCGTTCGGGACGACCGCTGGTGCTCGAGCAGCAGACGATGCACTAGCCAGAGCGGCTGCTCCTGGCAGCGTCGCTGGTAGCGGAGACGAGTACTTCTCGTCAATCTGTCGCCGTCCACACACACCCACACACGTTAGCGACCACCGCCATCTCTCAATGGCACGAAACGAGGTCCGCACCTTGTCCAAGAGCAGAAAGAGCTCGTCCGGTGCGTCGCTCTTGAGAGCAGCAGACGTGACGACACTCGCGCTGCTGTTCACAGGCGTCGGTGGTGCACTGCAGGCGGAGCTGGGACGGGGCGGCGTCCCCACCGTCTTCCGCCGCCCTCTTGTCGCCTCGGGACTGAACACAATCTGCTTTGCAATGGCTACGTCGCATACACACACGGGTCCACGTGTTAGTATAGTGACTGTGGCACCGCCCGCGTGAGCCCTGCGCGTCCAGTGAAGACCTGTCTCCGTGGAGCTCAGGCCACGGTTGATGCCTCTACCAGGCGTGCGTCCTGCAGCCACGCGTGTGAGCCCATTCCAACCGCTTTCGACGCGACTGTCTCGTCTACACGGACGCACCCGTGTCGCCTCTCCCGTCCCCACTGCTGCGACTAGCTGTCGCTTTGCGCGTTGTCAGCGTGTGCGAGAGAAAGTGCTCGCGGGTCGTAGGCGACGCACTGGCGTCCGCGTCGCTGCTCGTCTCGACGCTCGCACGCGCCAGGCGGCCGACAAAGCCCTGGACCTCTTTCCGCACCGCGAGGCTGCCGGTCGCATACACATAGATACGATATACAGTCACGCGTACTGGTATGCGCTTGTATAAATACACACAGATAAGCACGCACGTACGCACCGGCCGGTGCCCGAGACGCGGATCTGCTTGGCGGCGGGCGAGTCCTTCCACACGACGGTGGCGTCGTCGTCGTCGTTCTCGCGCGTGATGCCAGCGCTGAGGCGGCGCCGCCGCCGGCTCTTCTTGCTCGGCGTTGCACTTTCCATGCGACCAGCGCGTGCGCGCTTGGCGCTGCTGGTGGTGGTGATTGCTGCCGGCCGGTCGCTCATCGCTCGCTCTTGTGTCGTGTGGCACGCGAGGCAACGAATGCGCTTTTAGTGCAACAACCTGAAAGTGTGGTTACGGAAGGGGGTACGGTGTGGGGTACGCTATCCGCACTTTCGCACGGGTGGCTTGAAACCACGCAGTGGAGTGCGAATTCATTTATTGGACTGCATTGGTGGACAATGACAAGCACGATAAGATCGACAGGTGGGCACGTGGTACCTACTACCAGATACTGTACCGACTCGAGCAGAAGCAGGAGGCCAGCGTGACTGAGAAGTTGACGTCCAAGCACACTATGAAGTCCATACGACACAACTTGGTTCCTGGTATGGTGACCAAACACCAGTAACAGGGAGCTGGAAGAGAGCAGCCAACGAGTCACTCCCTGGCTGTAACGGTCGCGCTTCTCGGACGCACACAGAGGCACAGCCCAAGACGCCGAAGTCGTGAGTTGAGAGAGCACACTGCATACAATGGGCGGTGGGGCGTCGAGCCAGAGCTCGTTCGAGCAGATGCTCGCGTGCACAATGATCTTCGGCGAAGCGATGGTCCAGGGACTCGATCCGCGCTTCGTGCGGTTCCCAGGTGCGTCCGTCCATCCACCATCACCGCATCACACATACTCCAGTAGTTCATTCATTCATTATGTCGAGTCGCACGTGACTTGCAGACTTGTATCGGCTCTACGACTTCCACATCGGCCGAAAGAAGCCGGTGCCTAAGCCGTTCCCAGGCGGGAGGATGGTGTTCCTCGTGCACGCTCCTGACGAGAGTGGCAAGTTCCAGCAGCTTTCGACCGGCGACAAGCCCGACAAGGCCACAAAGGATGGCAACAGCGACGACGACGATGACGACGAGCTGCCCGCCGAGTCGACAGCGACCCTGCTCGTCCTGTCCATTGGCAACGACAAGGTCGTGCTCGACAAGGCGACGCTGAACCAGCCAAACGCTGACAATTGGACACCGCTGCACGCGTGCTGCCACACGATCAACGCGCAAGACGCCGGGATCGTGATCCTCCAAGAGCTCGTAGCACAGCGAGCCGATCTAAACGTCGCGACAAGGCGCGGACCCGGCTCGTTCTCGTGCGGCTGGACGCCGCTGCACATTGCGTGTGCGTACGGGCTCGAAGCGCTCGCGCTCAAGCTCATCCGCGCAGGCGCCGACGTGAACGTGACGAACTCGGTCAAGTGGACGCCGCTGTACGAGGCGTGCCACCGAGGGTACGCGTCGATTGCGCGCGAGCTGCTCCGTGCCGGTGCGAAAGCCGACGTCATCTGTCCCGAGTTTGCGCTCTGTCCGTTCCCAGGACAGCGCGCGCTCGCTGAAGCAGCGCGACAGGGCCACGACGCGGCCGTCAAGGTGCTGCTCGAATGGGGCGTCGACAAAAACGCGGCGAACACGCTCGGCTGGACTGCGCTACATGAGGCCGCGTACCACAGCCGCCTGCCGATTGTCAAGATGCTCGTCGTGTACGGCGCCGACGTGTCCATCCGGACGCCGAAAGGGTCGCTCGCTAAGGACGTGACGATCCACGGCGAGATCCGCGCTATGCTCGATGACCTCGGTCAGCACGGACCGGCTCCAGCGTCGTCGCCAAAGCGAGAACCGCAAGAGGCAGCGAGTGTCGACGCCAGAGACAGCGACGCGAAAGCGACGCCGAAGCGAAGCAGCCCGACAAAAGCGCAGAGTTCGGTCCCGCTATTCCGCAAAGAAGAGTACGCGCTTCTCGGCGACTTGCCAAGCCTGGACGGGAAGCCGATGCCGGCGATCTCGATCCAGGAGAGCGGCGACAGCGTTGGAGGAGACGGCGACGATGACGACGACGCCAAGCAATCAGCGGACGACGACACGGACGCGACTGTCGAGCCGACGGACAGCCACTCAAAGCCCAAACAGCAGAGCAGCACAATCACTAGCAGTAGCAGCAAGAAGAAGCACAAGAAGAAGACGGTGCCGGTCGGTCGTCTGGATGCGGCCACCGCCCCACCCGATTTTAAGTGCGCCGTGTCGCGCAAGGTGCTCCAGGACCCAGTGCGGAGTCCGTACGGCCACGTCTTTGAGCGCCACGTAATCGACGCGTGGTTTCGCGACTTTGGCAACCGGTGCCCGCTCACAGGCGAGCCCCTGACGCCCCAGCAGCTCATGGGCGACGACGCGCTCCAGGCACGGATCCGCGAGTGGAAGCACGGCTCGCGTCACAAGACGCCCAAGCCAAAGGATGAAGCAGCTCCATTGTCACTGGAATGTAAGGAGCAGCCGTCGCCAGACGAAGCCAAGCTAGTCAGTCTGTCGCCTGCAAGCGACAACGTTGTCGATCCGTACGACTTCTAGGAACGACAAAGGAGCGACAACACTGTCATCATCCCATTCATTCAATTACTGTATCTATCACAGCTCATGCGAGCCTCTTTCATGCATCTTGTGTGTCTTTCAATCGCTTGTGCAAACAAAAGTACCAAGTCAGCGATGTCGCGCCCCGGGCTCGAGCGTCGACAATACCTACAAGCACCACCCAGCAACAGAACCAAACACACTCGCGTGGATCCCTGTGGTCGACCTCGCTCTCTTTCTCGCTCTCTCGCTCTGCTGAAAGATTGCATGCGAGAGAGTGTGCGTTTGTGAGAGCCTCTCACTCTTACAAACGCGCACTCCCTCGCATGCAATCTTTCATCCTCCCACCTCCCTATTCCTTCTCGTCCGCACGCTCAAGCATTTGTACGACCTCCCTCCTCATTCTTGTACGCACGCACAAGCACTTGTACGAGGCCTTCCGACTCCGTCTTTGTGTCAGCGTACACGTCGTCGTGAATCTGCTGCTGCTGTTGGGGCCACTTCTCTAGATGCCAGCACTCGAGCGTGAACTTGCTCTCAATGGATACACACACACTCGATCAAGTCAAGTCAGCCTGGCGTCACGCAAGGAAGAAAGTCTCATTGTCCACTGTTCGAATCTCAATTCTCTGTTCGCGTTCAGTAAGTACTCACAGTAAGTACGTTTCGCATTTCACTCATTCGGATACTGTACTGTGTATCTATCCTCATCACGCGCAGTCAGCCAGACCCCAGACCCCCACTGCAGCTTGTCGATCCACACTCCAGCAGCACCATGTCCGTCGTCCTCCTCCTCCCTCTCTCCCTCCTCACTCGTTCTCCTTCTTGAACATCTTCTTGAAGACGCCGCCGAGCCGCGACTTGCGCTGGGTCGTGTGCTCGTCGTAGTACATGCTCGCGCGGCCGCTCTGGACGTAGCTCACGCGGTCCGTGTCTTGCGGCGCGGGCACGGGTTCGACGTACTCGCGGTCGCCCGCGTTGTAGTTGCTGCGCACCGGGTTGTTCATCACGGCGTCGATCGTCGAGCGGCGCTCCATCCGCACTGGCGTCGCCCCACCACTCGCGTTCCCGACCGACACGGGCACGGGCGCAGTGGACGAGATCGTGTCCGACCGGTTCGACCGGTTCGGGACCATCATCCCAGGGCCAAACGACGACGATGAGGACGACGGGTGGTACTGGTACTGGTCGTGCATCTCCGCACTGTCGCTGTAACCGTTCGGGCTGCGGCCGCCGTCACGTGGACCGTCCAGCACGACGAGCGAGCGCATGCGGTCGAGCACGTGGGCCGGCACGGCTCCGTTCGTCGCTTCGGCGAGGCTCAGGAGCTCGAGCAGCACGTCCTGCTGCTGCACGCGCGCTTGGAGCTCGGCCGAGTACACGTTGCGCTGCATCTTTAAGTCCGCTTTCAAGTCGGCGACCTGCTTCTGGTACTTCTTCATCTTCTCTTCCTGCGACTTGATGAGCGCCGCGTGCGTGCTCATGAGCCGCAAGTTGGCTTTCGACTGCTGCTTGTTGTGCTGGTTCAGCGCCGCGAAGGACGCGCCGGCCGCCGTGTACGCGTCCTTGATCTTCTTGTTCTCGGCCTTGAGCGCTTCGTTGTCGAGACTCAAGAGCTGCACGAGCTCCCGGCCTTTCGTCACTTCGCGCCGCAAGTAGTCGATCATGCGCTCCGAGTCGTCCAGGAGCGTCGCGTCGTCCACGCTGTTGCGCGCCACGACCTCGCTCCGCTTCGCTTGACTCGCTTGTGTCGGCGGACGCTCGCCAGCCTCGTTCCTCTCGCCGTCCACCGGTAGCAAGTCGCTGTCGTGGAACGTGTGCACGGCGCTCGAGTGCCGCACTTCGTCCAGTTCCAGCAGCAGCGACGTGTTCTGCGCTTCGATCGCCACGCGCGCGAGTTTCTCCTCGTCCAGCCGCCGCTTGAGCTCGTCCACTTCGCTCTCCATCAGCGCTTGCTCGTCCCGCGCAGACAGCAGTGCGCGGTACCGACCGACCTGTTTCTTGCGCTTCGCGTGCGCTTGGAGCGCCACGACTGCCGCGCGGACGCAGACAAACTGGCGACGCGCGACGCTGCGTCGGAACGCGGCCTGGATCGTCACCGCACTGCGCTCTTTCGCGCGCAAGTACGCGCGCTGGCGGGACCGGACGCCGCGCCACACGCTCTGCACGAGCACGCACCGACGCCGCAGGACGAGGAACTGCTGCCGGAGCGCACGGGACCGGTGCGCGGCTTGCAACGTCGTGACCATCCGCACGAGCGCACGCATGCGACGACGCGCACGCCAGCGACGGAACGCCCGCTGGAGACGCACAGCGCTCGTGTGGACAAAGATCGTGCGCGCGCGTTCGAGGAACTCGAGCACGTCTTTGCCAAAGTAGATGAGCGTGCGGCCGACGACAAACGCCGGCGCAGTACTGTCTGCGTCGCTGTCGCGGCGCGTGAAGCCACTGTCGGCCGACAGGAGACGCTGCGCGAGCTGCTCGCACGCGTCGGCCGCGAACTTGGACGGCAGCGTCGCGTGGCGATGGCTGTCGGCGTCAGCGCCCCCATCACCACCACGCTTCATAAAGACAAACCGGCGCAGGAACTTCTCGTGGCTCATCTTGTTTGGGAACGCGGCACGCGTGATCCGGATCGCTTCGACGACGCCGGCACACCGGAGCTGGTTCACCACGGCGTCGATCTCGTACAGCTCCGGGCTCTTGCTCGCGTTCGGCTTGATGCAGCGCACGTACTGCACTTCCGTGCTCGCAATGTCGCTCATGAGGAGCGCGAGCTGCGCCTTGAACTTGTAGCTCACCGTCTCTTGCATGAAACTCGCCGTCTTGCGCGTCACCGTGCTCCGTCGGCCGCCGCTCACGCTGCTCCGGTCCGTGTCCATGAGCGCGGCGGCGTGGGCCGCTGCGAGGTCCGCGTCCGTGAGGAACGCCGTGCTCGCACGCGCGCCAAACATGAGCGCAATGAGTCCGTTCCCGCTCGTCGCGAGGAGCTCGAGCAAGTCGGTCTGGAGCGCGTCCTTGTTCTTCTCGACGAACCCGTCCGTGTCGTACGTCACGGCGCCCGCGTAGTGGTGCAGCACAAAGTGCGTGTTGCGCAGCCGCGCTTTCGGCCGCTCGAGCCGCGCGTGCGACTCGTGCACCGACACGATCTTGGACGCAAACGACGCGTCGCTCCCTTTCGGCCGCACGCACTCTTCGTTCAAGAGCGCCATGAGCCCCATCGGACTCTCGAGCAGCTCGAGCATGTCTTGGTTGTCGCGGTACGTGACAAACTCCCACGCCACTTCTTCCACCGCGTACTCTTCTTGGACGCTCCGGAACACGTCGAGCGTGAACTTTTGCTGGAGCTTCTCGTTCGCAAAGTTGATACAAAACTGCTCAAAGCTGTTGTGCTCGAACGACTCGAAGCCAAAGATGTCGAGCAAGTCGATGTGCAGGTACGACGGCGCACTCGCGCTCGACGAGCCCGCCGCGATACTGTAGTTCACGCGCCGCACCAAGTACGCAAACACGCGTGCGTACAGCTCTTTCGCGAGCGCATCGCGGTTGTGGCTCGCGTGCTCGGCGGAGAGCGGGACGCAGTAGACCTCTTGTCGCGCTTTCACGGACCGCGTACAGAGCTGCTGCGCGAGCGCTGGGACTTCAACGCCCAGCAATGACGCGCACAGTGCGATCTCCCGCTGCTGGTCAGCGATCCGAGCGACGGTGGCGGCGTTGGCAGCGGCTGCATCGACACTCAGTGACGCGACAGGTTGGCTCGCGTCGCTCTTGTTCGACTCGAGCGGCACAAAGTCGAGCTGGCCGAGCCGGAGGATCCCGCAGAGGGCGTGGAAGAGCTCGTCCTGCTCGCTCTCGCTCAGCCCGATCGTCGCGAGCGCGTCCCGCGTGACCTGGTACCGCTCCAAGTCACTTTGGCCGTCGAGCGTCAGGGGCTCGTCGCGCAAGTACCGAAAGTCCGCCGGCGTTGCTGTCGGAGCAAAGCCGTACCGTGCTTCTTGCGCCCGTACGAGCTGGTAGAAGACGTGGTAGTTGCGCTCCCCAGCCGCTTGCGCAATGACACGGGACTTCTCGAGCAGATAGTGTCGACACTCGGCGCCCACTAGGACATGCGCCGCGCTGAACTGGAGCTGCGTGAACTTGCCAAAGCGACTCGAGTTGTCGTTCCGCGTCGTCTTGGCGTTCCCAAACGCTTCCAGCAGCGGGTTGCTCTTAAGCACTTTCTGCACGACGCTCGCGTTCGTCCCTGGGACGTTCGTGGCGTTCGCGAGCGAGATGCTCGCGAGGTGCTCCATGAGGATCTTCACCGTCTCCGTCTTCCCGGCGCCCGACTCGCCGCTCACGAGGATGCTCTGCGGCGTCTTGCGCTGCGTCATGTGGCGGAACGCAGCTGCGCTTGTCGCGTACACGTGCGGCGGGAGCGCGTCCCACGCGTGCGTCGCGTAGAGCGCCCGGAGCTCGTGCGAGTAGAGCGCTTTGAGCCACTGGTACGGGTTCACGGCCACGACAATGCGGCCAGTGTACGTGTACGGCGCTTGCGCAAAGAAGCGCGCACGGACGTTGTACACGATCGCGGGTTCGTGCAAGTGGCTTAAGTCGCACATGTCGTCGACGCCAGCAGCTGCGCCAGCGAGCAGACCGGGAGTGACGGCCGGGTGCTCGACGCGGCTGCGAGTTGTTGGAGCGGTCGGCGCCGCGTTCTGGAGCGGGAGCGCGTCCGGCATCCCGTCGGCACGCAGGTCGATGACGCGCTCTTCGTAGTCGTCCGCATCCGAGTCGCGGCCGCTGTCGACGTGCTGGACGCGGACGCGGAAGACTTTCCCGGCCGCGTCGACTGAGAGGACAGTGGCGGGCACCCAGATGAGGCGCTCGTCCGGCACGAACACGCGCGTGCCCTCGGTCGCCATGGGGGGTCGGTCGATCGGTCGGTCTCGAGAGGTGGGCGATGAGAGGGGAGAGAAGGGGGCGCGAGTGGGTTGGTCTCCTCGTGCGCGAGCTGAGCAGAGAGCTTGGAGGGAGCTGTTGCAAAGTGCGGCAAGCAAGCGACTGGGCGAAATGAAAACGTGCGACCACGTGGAGTCAGCGCTGGAAGACAGCAGGCAGCTTGCATTTAAATAATGGACACCGATACCTCGTAAGCTTGGAATTAGAAAGGAAGCAACCAATGTCCGTTCTGCACACAGGACTCTTCGAGTTGACAACATTTTGATCAGCAAGTAAATTTAGGTTACCGGTATGTATCCGCTCTTTTCATGCCCAATGTCGTTGACCCCGTAAGATCTGGACCTGACCCCGTGTAGGATCCGACAGTAGCTGGTTTGGCCTACAGGAGACGATCGCAATCTCGGCGTAGAAGACGCTTCAGTATCATCGTCGCTCTCTTTCTATCGTACTTTAGTACGTGTCGACCTGCCTGCTCGCTCGCCGAACAGCTAACTGAGCTCAGCCCAGCCCAGTCTCCTTGAGCATCAGCTCCTTCGACGCTGCGAGGTAGGCTTTCGAGAACTCTTTCGAGCGGCTCGCAGGCGGACGCACGGACAATCGGTTCCCGTGTTTGGCTTCCGACTCGGCCGTAGCGAGGTCGTGCAAGAGCTTCGCGATGTTCAGCGTCTGCTCAGCGGACTCGAGCAGCTCCGCCTCGGCAGGCTTCGCCACGACCAAACCGACGACTTTGCCCCCGTTGAGCACGGCTCCGTTGCGGCTGAACTGGCCCGCGAACGGGTTCGTGCCAGCGCCAGTGAGCGGTTCGATCGGATCGACAATAGACGCCGACGCGGCAGTGAAGTAGCTCGCACCGTCGCTTGGACTCGCGTTCGCAACGTACAGTCCGCTCAGGAGCCGGTTGAACCGGAACGGCTCGGTGCACATGTAGTCAAAGAGCGTACTCTGCGGCACGAGCACCGGTGCCGTGATCGTCAGCATCTGTCGAGAGCGAGAGCGTGAAGACGAGTTAGTTCGACCCGCCGACGTAGTCTCACTCTTCTTCCCTCCATGAGTTTATTGTATGGTCTCCCACCTGCGACGGCGGCTGCAGCTCCAACAGCAGCAGTCGCACGATCTCGTGCGCGTACTTGGGGATGAGCTGCCGATGGTGCGCTTTCCCCATGAACGTCAGGACGCCGCTGCGGGCGATCGCGAATGTGAGCATCTCATGCACGAAGCGCACAATGTCGCGCGGCTCAAAGAACTCCTTCTCGCTGACCCCGACAGCATCGGCCACAGACGCAAAGAATTCGGGCGACAGGTACACCTGCGACTCATGTGGTTCGTAGTCGAGTGCCGACGCCCCTGTCGGCTCGAGCACCGCTGTGAGTGGCACTTTGGTCGGCGAGTACGCGCGCGACACTAGCACCGGTGACGACGGCAGCTCTCGTCGAGGCGACGAGCTCCCACAGCTCGTGACAGGCTGAGAGGGCGACGGTGGCTGGGAACCGCTGGAACTTGGGATACTCACTCCGTACAGCGCTCGACTGTTGCTCTGTCGTGAAGACGGCAGTCGCGAAGACGCGCTGCTTTCGTCTTTCACGCTGCACTGGTGTGTGCTACAGGACTCGGAGGTCGCGTCCACGAGCTCGGTCGCGGCTCGCCCGATGAGCTTCCGCTTGTGCGCGTGGACCTGGTTCTTGCCGACGCTCAAGTGCTTCTTCATGCGCGCGCACGTACTGTCCAGTAATGCGTTCGACGTCTTGAGGTTCTCGCACAGGTCTTGAATGTCGGCTTTCACGCGACCGCGCTCCTCGAGGCTCTCGGCGCCAATGATGTTCACTTGCTTGTCGACTAGGATCGCGAAGCCGTGGATTGCATCCCGCAGGCGCTTGACCGCCTTCTCGACCACGCAAAGCTCTTCTTTTGTGAACTCGACGAGCTGGAGTGCTTCGAGCAGGATCGTGTTCACGCGTCGGTCTTGAACAGGGGCAAACTTCTTCAAAAGCGGCGATCGGGGCGACTCGCTTGGCGCGTTCGCGGTCGCGATGCGCGATGGAGTCAGCGCCTGGCCGGCGTAGAAGTCCTGGTACGCGGGCGGTGACATCGGCATGTTGGAAAAGCGCACTTGCTTGGACGGGGACGTTGATGTCTGCGGGGCGTCTCGGTACCTCGCACTCCCGTTCATCGAGGCGGAGTCGCGCGTCAGTAAATTGACTGGCGTCCTTTAGAACAATGTCGAGTGTGCGTGTGTGTGAGAGAGAGAAAGAGAGAGAGAGAGAGAGAGAGCGACGAGGAAGCTAGCTGCGCACACAGGAAGCCATCCAGTTCCACCAATTGCTGCGAGTGAGTGTTCCTTGGAGGACCGACAGACAGCAAGCGTGACATGGCTATATTGAGTGCTTCGTCCCGCGCGTCCCGAAACCACGCTCGTTGATGGAGTCCATTGGAGGTGCTTGACTTGACAGACCTGCTTGCTTCTGTTGCTCTTTCCCGTCGATAAGGAGACCTTCGCATCGAGCTGCAAAGCTGAGGACTGACCACCTTGGTGCATATACGGCAGCTAGGTCTTGCGGTTCGCGACGTGCGTTTCTAGGGCTAGTGAAAGCCCATTTCAGTGACAGAGAGAAGAACTTGTCGGTGCACGTACACTCTCCGATTCTCACCTGTCAGATCGACAACACGTCTCACCTTCTCCTGGCGCCTCTCCTTCAATAGGACCGGGTTCGTGCTCAGCGTCTCTACCGACATGGCTACCGTCGCCTCGGACGCGAAAGACCAGAGCGGAGGATATGATGCAACGACTTACGGCAGGAGAATGATACTGCTCGAACGGGTACGCAGGCACGGGAGTAGCAGGTTGTGGAGACGACCAAGACGCCGAGCAGGGATGAACACTCAATGAATAATCTATTCGTTCACAACTACCATGGGCGAGAACGAGAACAGGAACGACCGACACGCGGCTGGCTGGTTGGGATCCCACACGCCGTGATGTGCGACGTGTGGATCTGTCTCTCTATCTC
>JAASGD010000438.1:0-22619 GCA_023334115.1 Globisporangium megalacanthum
ACATCCTATTTGTAAGGTCCGAAATGGACCCTACAGGTAAGGATTACCAAACTGATTGAGTAATTTGTACCACTGACGGCAACCTCCATTCTAAAGACCCCTGTTTTATCCATCTGCACACTTGCTCGTATTGATAAATTCGGACTATCACTCCCACTTTGAGTGCTGATCACAAAGTTGCCTTTGTGCAGCCATGTGTTGCCTCCGGACCTGAGCAGGCTGACCTGTTCAGCTCAGGTCAGTGTGTGCACACCGCTCATTCAAACGGGGTGCAAGTGAAGCGTCCTTTAGTCGTGGCATCCACACCCAGTGTCGTGTACGACTCGATGGTGTCGTTATGCTGCAACGATCTCCATGTTGGGGCTTCGTCACCTTGATACTCGGCGTACCAATTGCCCTACTTCTATGCATTGGAGATTCTTTGATGATCACGACAGCGTCTCGGATTGTCTACATGAGTCGCGGATGAAATGGTTGCGTTGCGGAGTATAGTTCACACTCGCTGTCTCGAACTTAGTATTCATCCCTCTTCACTTGAACGGCGTGCGCTTTGACTTGTGCTTGAACGACGGCGACGCCGCTGTGAGCGTCGCGACACGCGACTTCTTGAGTGCGCTTGACGCTGTCTCCCTCCGAATCTTCAGTAACGGTGCCCCAGGTGGACTGCAAGACGACGCTAGTGCGTCTGGAGCCTGAGTGTTCGCTCCGGTTTTGCTGTTGAGACCCTGCTTCGCTGTCACGCCGATAGCCCGCAAGTATCCAGTCGTCGAGAGCGGGGAAGAGAGCGAGTAGTGTCTTGTTTTCCCCTTCTTCTCAGGCAGCGTGCGTGAGTGGCCTCCCGAGGTGCCGACGCGAGACCCTGATACCCGACCTCCTTTGCTGCTGCTTGCATTTCGACCGGGAGCGGACTTGGCTCTCCGAGAGCCCGTGCAGCTGGAAGGCGGACTTGGCGGTCGCTGCGTCTCGTACTCATGGGGGTATACGGACGCAGCAGTTTCATGGCTTGAGTGCTGCAAGCTGCCGCCCCCATCGCTGTCGATGTCGGCTGGTAACGCGTCGTCGTTATCCACTGTCTTCGCCGCTGATTTGCGAGCCCATTGAGTGTCAACGTTGTCGTTTGCTCTACCAGAGAGGCCTGGTGCTGGTACCTCTCCACTGGACTGGGAGAACGACGTCGCGAACAGATCGATATCCACTCCGTACCGTTTGTTCATGTTGTCGAGCTCCTTCTCCCACCGCACGCTGTCGATTCCACCGTCTGTCTCGAGTCCCCGACGAACGCGTTCCTGGATGTCGCTGGACGAGAAGAGGAGCGAGAGCGCGCTCGGCTGTGTCTCCTGCTGGGACTGTTGCTGCTGAGTAAAGCGACTCATGAACCCTTCGAGCGAGCGATCGTGGGTCGCTGACGGGCTTGCGCTCGTAGCGCTGACTGCACTTCGGAGCTGCTGAATGGATCGAATCACTGTACGCACTTTGCCTTCGTCACCGCGAGGGATAAGTGCTGGAAGTGCCGTGATAACGAGGAACTTTGCACTCGCTTTGACCGTGTCTTGGAGCAGCACTGTGAGCTTCGAGCTGTGGTAGCGCACGAACGCCGGGTCTTTCACACGCACTTCCGCCAACGCGGTGGTGAGCGCGTTCGCGCCGTTCTCCATCGTCACGAGCGCCTTGAGCTTGTTCCGGTCGTCCCAGTCGTGGTCCTGCACAGCTGTGTACTGGCTGCCGACTGCCAACTCGACCACCTGAGGCAGTCACCGCAAAATCAGGAGCTAAGACGATGACGACGGAAGCAGATGCACGAAGCGAGAGGGACCTCTCTCATAGGCACACCTATGTATGTACCTGAAGCTTGGACTTGGTCGTGGCAACGCCGCTCAAGAGGTTCTCGTACGACAAGCACACTGTCACGACCTTGTGCGTCAACGCTGCGTTCATCACCCCACGCTCGTGCGCGCTCTCGAGGTTCTCAACACCGCCGCGTAAGACGAGCATCGCCTCGTCCACGTTCTGCACCTCCAAGACGACGATCTGGTTCGTCGCGAGGTGCGGGGGCGTCTGGTCGCTTGCACCACCTAGGACAGCGTCCAGTCCCAGCAGGTCATAGACGCTCTCGTTGAAGACGCCCAAGTAACTCACGGTGACTTTGATCCGGTGAAAGTGCGCGCCATGCAGGCGCGCAGCGTCAAAGAGCTCGCGCAGAAGGAGCGCCGGCACCGACTCGGTCCGGACCGGCTCGCGCGTCGTCGTTTGCAGCAGCAGCTCCGTGCTGAACGTCGCGACGCACGCGTTACAGCCATCCAGTACGCTTTGCACGAGCGGCGTGACGCACTCGAAGCTGCTCCACTCTCGCGCACGGTCCGAGAAGATGCTGTCGAACTTAGCACTGAGAGTCTCGCGCTCGCTCTCTTTCAAGAAGAGCTCGCCAGTGGCGTAGTTGATCCGCAACGATCGGTTCTCGTCGCTCGCGTCGTCCGGCACATCCTGAGCGGCACTGGCGTGGTTCCGGATCTGACAGACAAGGAGCGCGTTCCGGCGGGACTTCCAGAGCTGCTCGTGCAAGTGGCGCCGCGTGAGCTCGGCGTTCAACAGCGCCCGACGCAGTGGCTCGTGCTCCGCGTGTGCGATTTCAGCAAAGCGGCGCGAGCGCGTCACAAGCGACACGACTGGCGCCTGGAGGTTCCGGAGGAATGCGCGGAAGTCGCTCTGGATCGCTACGATCGGTGCGCGTACCGCCGCGAGCGCACTGCGCAGCGTCTTGAGCGTTACGATGGACGTCCGTGCGACGTTGTGGATCTTGCGCCGCAGGACCTGGTGGCGCTGGATCGCTGCTGTCTGCGACTGGAGCTGGTCGCGCGCGTTGCTGCCGTACGCTTGGAACGCTTTCGACTCGGCAGCTTTCGCAGCCACCGCGCCTTTCAAGTGGTTCACTTGGTGCTGGAGGCAGTCGCGCTCGTCGCACGCTCTCTCGAGCTCGACTGCGAGTTGTTCGCTGCGCTGTCGGAACTCTTTCATGCGCTCGAGCATCGTGTAGTTCTCGCGCTCGAGGTGCTCGCTCTGCGCCTGCGCTTCGGTCCACTTGTCCATGAGCGCCTTGAAGTGCACGCCGCGCTTCCCGATCTCCGCGTTCACGTGCTGCACGTCGTCTTTCAGGATCCGGTTCTCTTGCTGCAAGATCGCAGCTTGCTGCACGAGCTCCTTGCACTGTTCCTCTGCGTGCACGACCGCTTCTCTCGCATCGCTCTCAGTCGCACGGAGCGCCTTGAGCTCGTCGTGCTGCATCGAGATGCACGCGCTGAGCTCCACGACCTGCATGGCACGCTGGTGCGCCTCCACGACCGCCTTCTCTTTCGCTTTCTTGGCGTCCTGGAGCTCTTTCCACCAGAAGTCGGCGCTCTCGTCGCGCAGCTCGTTCGGAGCCGCCGCGTCCGGATCGCGGACCTGTTCCTCGGAGCCACGTCGCCGCTGCTCGCTCACGCACGACGTCTTGAGGTCGAGCAGGTCGTTCTGGAGCTGCTCGATCTCGAGCATGAGCGAGTGGTTGCGCTTCTCCACGTCGCTGCGACGCGTTCGTTCGTCCTGCACCTGCGCCGTCATGTCCACGAGCAGCTGTCCGAGCGATTGCTGCTCGCCCGTGCGGTCGTCGTCCACTGCTTCCTTCCGAGGGCTGTCCATGAGCCTGAGCATGGGTCGAGCGGGCGTACTACTGTCGGTGATACTCTGTCGGTGCACCATTGCTGGCAATGAAAGACTCCGAGCCCGAATTGGCTCAGCCTGGGAGTTTCACGGAGGTGTTTCATGCCTGTCATTTTCGAATTGTGTAGTACAGTTCAGAGCTCCGAGAGCTCTGAAGACGACGGAATACAAAGTTCAAGATGCACCGGCAGAGCAGCGCTGGTACCGATGCGTTGGCGCTCGGCGTCAAGAGCCGACTGAGCAACGAGGAGATGGAGACGCTGCGCGCCAAGGTGTGAGCGTTTATATGTGCTTCTGCTGTGGACCGTAATGCCAATAAGCTTGACGAGTGTCATCACGCAATGAGCGAGCAGCTGGCGCAAGCGGTGGCGTACGATCATGTGCCGTGCGACGCGAAGCGAGCCGAGCGACTGGTGAAAGCGCAGCACGCGGCCAAACCCATGACGAAGCTCTACCATCGCGTGGACGAGTCGAACGCCCACAGCAGTCGCTCCTTTCGACCAGGTGGTGGGTGCTCTGGACACGATGGAGTAGGCACCACGCACTCCCATCCTCTCATTTAGTACTACGCTCACACGTGGGGACATGTTCGATAGGCAAGAAGACGCTAGCGAGTATCCAGTACGAAGCCGCGTTCACAAAGCCTGCGAGTGACGCGCTCCGAGTGCTGCCACCAGCGACCAAGGGCATCAGTGCGGCCGCCAAGACCCGGCTCCAGGACGAGTACGTCACGAACCCTCGCCGCGTGAGCTCCATCCCGTTGAATCTGCAGAGCCGCGTCAACGATGACGAGAGCGACGATCCGAGTAAGCTGGCAACGAAGAGCGGCGGCGGCAAGCGAGCAGCACCAGCACAGATCCCACAAGTGTTTATCTGATAAGGTAGGCACCTTCTACAGCATGTGGTCGTAGTCAGTCGGTGGTGGAAAGAGAGGCCTTGAGCTGGTGCCACTGGTGGCAGCAATGCGACGGCGGGCGGGGGTTACTGTGGCACTGGCGGCGGGACGTACTTCATCTTGCTGTACGTGCCGCCCCAGCGCACGTGGAGCCCGTTCTCTTGCGCCTGAGCGCGCGCGAGCTCCTTCACCTCCCGCTGTCGCTCTTTCTTACGGCGGCTCTCGCGCTGGCGCTTCGTGAGCCCATCGGTGCCGACCACGGCGCCGCCCACGGACCCCGCCGCACTGGTCGCTGCTCTGCCCTTTGCCTTGCTCCCTGTCGCGCCGACAATCTCCCAGCCATTGTCGTCGTTCGCGTTGTCGTCGTCGTCGTTGGCGTCGTCCGCGGCGCTCTCGTCGGCGTCGCCTCCGCCGTCCGAAGACGACAGAACCGGGCTGATTTCCGAGACCGCGGGCTTCCTGTCGTCAGTAGCGACGGGTTTCTTCTGCTCCTGTGAACCGGCGTCCAGTGGCGACGCCACGACAGCTTTCAGGAGCTTGTGCGACACGCGGAACTCGTCTTCGCCGTCGTCGTACCGGAGATTGTACTCGTTCCCGCGCTTCACCTGTCCCCACCCATTCATTCACTCGCATTGTGAGTCGTACGGACGTCCAGACGTACTACTATGGTCCCCACGTCTCGCACTCGGAACCGCACCTCCAGCACAGTCGCAGGGAACCACTCTGCGCCGCCTTGGAACCGCGCGAGCACGCGCTGTCCGACAGCGAACTTTGGCAGCGCCGGCTTACTTGGTTGCGACGACGCCACAGCTTTCGACGCGCCGAGCGCTCGCGTCGTGTGGAATTTGCGTCGAGTCAGCACCTGCGCAGCCGAGAGTCCGTCGTCTTCGTCCTCGTTGTCGTCATCGTCATCTTCCGCTTGGGCTGCAGGCGTACCCACGGGCGGCGCGAGAGTGGCAGACGGCGTGCTCGAAGCCTCCGCTGACGCCTTCTTTGCACGTTTCTTGGCCCTTTTCTTCGATTTTGGCGCGGTGGACGGGGTGGCAGATGCTTTAGAGGCTGCAGGGCGCGCCAGTCGCCAGCATGCGGCTGCGACCACAACCAGCAGCAGCGTCGCCAGTGTGCGCGGCCAGTCGACGTTCATGACGAAGCGACACGAAGAAATGGGGGACCGATCTTGGCATTTCATGAAACGGTTTAATTTTATAAAATTTTCTCTATCTTTATATTTTATTTTCTGAAATTAGGGTACCAAACTATCTCATAAATTATACTAAACTGGAAAAATATCTGCTATACGCGCCTCAAATGTCCTGAATCTTGGCTGAACGTATGCTGGCAAAGCAACCTGCCCAGCTGAAGAAGCACCAATATGCCGCTTTCCCATGGACAATTCAGGGCTGTGCGCAAGTATGAAGACACAACTTGGTTTTCAGTCGGGTTTTCAGATCTGCGGGCGGTGCATCGACTTGAGTGACCCTGACACCCTGATTGGTGGGGTGCGCAGAGTAGAGGCGCCTGTGCCAATCAGCACGTCACCAACGAGACACAAATCGGAATGCGAACTGAAGACATGAATGCCAGCTTCCAGCTTGAGCAAGACATTGGTGAAGTGATTTGGAATGCTGGCATGGGAGCAAAGAGGACGACGGCGTGGATGACCTTAAAGCATGCTTTCGAGCGCATTTTGCGGTCAAGTCCTCAGCGTGGGTGCGTTGCTTCGCGACGACGATGAAGCTGGCAATCACACAACTCCCCTCGCGATCTGATAATCTCGGACCTGACCTGGAGAGAGCACAACATCGCGACGACGGACACCCGACCACGACCTCCAAAGCAAACTGACCGCTGTCGCTGACGAGAGGCGAAGCGACTTGAAGGGCTTCAGTTTTGACTTGCCAAAGTCGAAAGTGGGGAATTCAAGAAGCGTGCATAGTGGGTTCAAGTCAAGACCAAGATCTTTCGCCGCGACCTGGCGCGATCTTTCGTGTCGACGAGCGCTGCTGTGTGGCGTCGTGTGGTGCTCAGTGTTCGCTCGTGTATGTGGTGGTCTCAATGCTTTTGCGTAGGCATCGCGAAACAAAGTGTGCTTGGTACGGCGCTACAGGTTCCGTCAGGAGTGGAGCGAGACACAGCTCAATGAGAAGAAACACACGAGAGAAAACACGACTGTGCTTGCATGCCGCTGATAATGCCCTCACGAGCAGGAGCGTCTGGAGCACAGTTCTGACGAATAGCACGTCTTGTGTGATGATCCAGCTCCGGGCTCCATCGTGAGCTTCATCTTGAGCTCCATCGTGAGCAAAATATTCATGCGTCCAAACTACACGTGGTGCTACGTCAAGTCAACCCGCGTCTCGCTCCAGTCCAACTCTCAAGGTGGACAGCAGCTGTTGACGCCCCGAGACCACGCTCGTGTCTTTCAGAGCGCACGGCGCTTGTATGACGTCCACTCCAGCCAGCAACAACCTCCACGCTCACGCTCACGCGCGACCATAAGAAAGAAGCAAGCGGCTCAAGTGACCCCCTTCAGCCAGTTCTTCGCCCCCAAAACATAACGCAAACACCCACGCCAGGCTTTCCTGAATCTCACTCTTGTTTTCTCTCGAGCAGCTCACTCACTCAAGAGTTACAACTTCCAAGAGAGGATGAGCGAAGCAGGATCAGATCCTGGGAGCGGCTCTTCACTCGCCACACAAACAACAACAAACAACAACAACAAAGCAAGCTACAACGCCCGAGTCACCGAAGCGAAGCAAGCAAGCGCCCTGCCCTGCAAAGAAAGCGAAAGGCACCACCTAAATACGCCCAGGTCGAGCGTGCGAGTCGCCCCCAGCAGCGGCCGACGCACGCACGCATAGGCGCTAAGACCCGCAGTCGACTGGCGCGCACGCGGTCGTGGCTCGGATCGACATGTGGCAGCCGCCGCCACCGGAGCGCCAGTCTCAGACTGGCTGGTTCCCGCTCTCGGACGCCGCGCTCATTGGCATCGCCCCTGCTCAGGCGGACGTGGGCGAGTACGCCGACCCACCGCCTCCACACGCACTGCCTAGCGACGCCGACACACAGCGCTGGCCACCAGACGCGTACGCTGCTCGTCTGCCGTACAACGAAATGGCAATGACACCAGCGTACAGTGCGTGGCCGCCTCCACCCACCGACCACTTTGAGAGCAGCCACCGCGTGGGGGTGTATCCCCAGTCTTCTGGTACGTACGAACCGCCGCCTCATCATCCTGACTACCATCCCCCTCCCCACAGCCACCACCATGACTACCAGATCGACCACCACCACCAGGAAGAAGACGAGGAGGAAGAACAACATTACCAGGAAACCCACCAGCCACTGCCTCCACCGCTCCCACTGCCGCCCCGTCGCAGGAGCCGCGAGCCAGCGATCGGCCGCTGGGTCGCAGACGAGCACAAGCTCTTCCTCAAAGGCCTCGAGATGTTCCAAGGTCCAGCGTGGGGTGAGATCGCGCGGCTCATTGGCACGCGGACAAGCACACAAGTGCGCACGCACGCGCAAAAGTTCTTCACGAAGCTCGCGCGGGCCGGCCAGTCGCTGCCGTACTTTGCCGCGCAGATCCAACGCGAACGCTCGCGGCTGCTCTCCCAGGCCGCCACGTCGGACCTGGGACCAGGTGGCGCAGAAGGCGACACGAGCAGCAGCAACGGGTCGAGCGTGACGCCGACGTCGACGAGCACATTCAGCTTTGCTCTCAGCATCCTCTCGCCCCATAAGCGCGTGACAGGCGGCAGTCCACTCGCTCCTGTCGCGCCAGACAGCAGCAAACCGGACGACACAGCGGCCAACAGGAGCGACTTCGCTGTGGACCAGAGTAGCTCCAGTAGTCACGACACGGTCGGGAGCAGTACCTACAGTGGTGGCGGCTACACCCACGCGCCGGACGACGAGCTCTTCAAGCCAAAGTTCGGGACCGACGCACTGTCGTCGCCGCTGCTACGGAAACCCCCACGGTTGCTCCTCGATAGTGGCGGTGGCACCACGGGATACCACTCAACGGCGCTCGCAGCCATGCCAGCGATCACACTACCGCCTCCTGCGTCCACGACAGCAGCAGGAACAACAGTGTTTGGCGACGCACTGTCGCCGCCCAGCGACGCGTTCAGCAGCGTCGAGTACACGCCACGGCGAGACAGCTTCGACGTCCCACGACTCCACTTTCTAGGAGCCGCCGTTGAAGCCGAACAGCACGCACAACAGCAGCAGCCGTTCAGCTACGGCTTCAGTCACATCCTGAACCAGCAGCCGAACCAGCAACCGCCCCAGAACCACCACCAGCACCACTACCAGCAGCAGTACCAGTTTCCCCACCAGCACTTTGTCGCGACAGCGACAACACCGTCGTCGACGGGAGCAGCTGCGTCGCCAGCGCTCGCGACGGACCCGTGGGGCGGCGACGGCGTCTCGCCCCGTCAGTGGCTCTCGGCGACGCAGCTCGACGGCGTTTCGCCCGTGGACGCTGAGTCGCTGCCGTCGATGAACAAGCTGCTCTTCCGCACTGGAGGCAGCAGCGTGTGAGGCGGGGAAACAGTCGACAAGGACCGTGGGAGGGAGGAGGAGTGTGCGTGAGGTGTACGTGTGCGTGAGTGTGTCTTGCCCAGTCGTAAACGCTGGTTTGTTCGCGCCTTTCGCTGCGTCTCAGCTACTTTCAGTCGTTCGAACCATCTCGCTCGCTCACTCTCGGAAGCTTACGCCAAGCGGAGCAGCTTCTTGAAAAGCGGTGCGGCGTTGCGTGTCCAGTTCTCTGGCCAGTGCTGTGTGGACCCCACAGTAAACGACACCATACGACACACTGTCGAGTGAGCCAAGCGAGCAGCGAGGGATCGTACAAGCAGCTGACTGGACGACAGGATGGGGTGGACGCACCTCCACGGTCTTGAGCGACGCACGCAGACGGTTAAGCTTCGCAGCGCCAGTCGCGAACCCGCTCAGCAGCTCAATAAGCTGCGCCGACAACCCCTCGGATGAGTCGAAGATCAGTCCGTTCCTGCACGAAAGACGACAGTGAGCAGAGCAAACGTCCGTGGGTCAGCATGCCACACAAGCCACACTCAGAGCGAGCGAGAGCGTACTTGTCGTGCTTGACGAGCTCGTCCAGGCACTGGAATCCGACCGCGCACACGGGCACGCCGCAGCCAAACATGTCGAGCACCTTCATGGGCAAGTCCAAGCCGGACGATGACGTGTGGAGACACACACCCAAGTCCGCACTGCCGAGCACAAGCGGGTAGTCGCTAGCTTCCAACCACCTGCCCACGAGCCGACCGACAGGTGCAGCCAGTTAGCATCCACCAGCCCATCGTCCTCTTCTCCATTCCGACAAGCGCCCTCTCTCTCTGGTCGTACATGGTGGCGATCCGGATGCGCTTGAACGCGAGCTGTCGAATGCGCTCGAGGTACAGTTCCTTCTGCGGACCTTTGCCCGTGACGATGACGAGCAGGTCGGGGAACTCGCGTGCCGACAGCGCTGCGGTGAGCGCGTCCACGCGCTCCAGCGCACGCAACAAGATGCCAAAGTCCTCGTCCGCTGTCCAACTCGTCGAGCTAATGAGCACAGCCGGGCGGTTCGCCCGGCGCTCGACTACCACGTCGTTGCGCGTCACCACTGCGCGCGTCAGTAGCGTCTCGTCTGCACCCGCTGTCCACGGCACCAGCTAGCGACCGACAAGGGACGGCTCACCGTCAGGACCGTCCACGTCGTGCGTCCTGTCCTGTCTCATGAGAGACCAGACCGGACAGTCATGCGGGCACACACACACACACGCACGTCGTTGCAGTGGCGTAGCTGGTCGCCTACACGCTGGAAGAGCTCGTGCTGCGTCGCGAGCGGCGTCGGCTTGAAGAAGAGTGGCGGCTTGTCGTGCAGGACGCGCGCGTCGATCTGCCACTCGTCGTGGAGCCAGCGCTGCATCACGTGCGTCACGCAGAGGTTCGCGTCGGCTTTGCGTCCAAAGACGCGCTCGACCCACGTCGCGACCTGGAGTCGGTCATGGATCATGAGAGTGAGTGTGCGGGTTAGTCTCATCGTATAGCCGACGGTGTGCAGCCATGGACGGACGGACGGACAGACGGACCTGGACGAGCGGGTGGCGCGGTCCGAGCGAGAGGGCGAGGATGCTGTAGCCCAGGTTGTGCCAATCGATGACGAACGCCGCGCCTTTGAGGCGGCAGCAGAACCACACGACCACGAACGTCGGGATCCTAGCAGGTGGTGGCATCAAGAGCGAGCGCATCATTATCGTGAGATCATAACGATCGTATGGACGCCACGAATCCGACGCTGCCCCCCTGCTTCACGAACGTACGTCGGTGGGTTCTGCAGCAGTACGAGGTCCACCGAGCCAGTGGTGACGAGCAGCACCCAGAAGAGCTGCAGGAGCTGCACAGAGCGACACGATCGGTCACTCAAGAGGAGAGAAGAAGATACACACACTCACACTCTCGTCCTGATTGGCCACCAGTCCAGTCCCACGCACCTGGACGAGCACTTTGAGCGGCGCGAGCAGCAAAAAGAAGCGACGCGGCACGCGCTGCAGCAGCGGCGCAAACGTCAGCAGCTGCACGTTCGGCTGCGCCAGCAGCGCTGGCACGCAGCGCTCGCCTGCGTGGCCCACGACGCTCACGCGGAGGGCGGCCGGCGGCGCCAGCTGGGCCAGCGACAGTGCTTGGTACTGCATACGCGGCGAGCGGCCGACGTCTCCGAGCACCATCACGACCGCGTGGCGCTGGCGCTCCGACGCGCTGGCGACGACGAAGCGCGGCGGTGGCTTGCGGCGTTGACGGCTCGGCATCACTTTTTGTCTGTGGAGAGGGTACGAGGGGTACAGTGTTATCTGAATTGTGAGCCGAATGACTCCAGAACTAGAACACTGAAGTTTAAAAACAGCTCCTCTTGAACTGAGTGCGATGCCAATCGACACCGACACCGACACCGACACCGACACCGACACCGATTCTCTCATGGTAATCCAAGAACTGGTGAGAATAGAAGGTGAACACGAGCAGCTCCTGACAGTAGAAGCACCAAGTGCACGAGATTTAGCGAGCGAGATCGTCACCCGCACTATCGCCAGGAGCAAACCGTCCGTAGAAGCAGGTCCAGAATGTCCATAACCAGCTGACAATTTTTTCTGAGACGTACCCCCAGGTTATGTTATGTAAAGGAACAGCTTCTGAATTTCCAAATTCTCTTCGAAACGAAAATCTCACACGGAGCTCAAGGAGCATGGCAGCAACCAGCGGGACCTTCGCGCTCGGCATCTCCGCTGAGGACCAGCTGTCGATGCCTCTCGGTGCGTCCGTGTGTCCCTTCCTTCCATCTTCCCTCCTTCCGTCTCCACCGCTCACTGCGTCCACAGACTCGCTCATTAAAAAGAGCAAACAGCGCAAGACGGCGCCTGTGAGCGTCAAGAAAACGCTGCTCAAGCCGCTCGCTCCCGCCGCCGTGCGTCGCTCTCTGCGTATAGCGTTTCCACCCACCCTCCCATCGGCTGTTGACGCTCTCTCCGCCCCTCTCTGTCCGCCTCCAGCGCGCACGAGCCGCCACGAAAGCCTCGTCGTCGAAGCGCCAACAGGCGCTCAACAAGCGCCGCACGGGGCTCCCACAGACGGCGCGCGAGATCCCCGTGCAGCTGCGGCGCCCGAAAACCAAGCTGACGCTGCGTGCCGCGCGCAAAGCGGCAGCTGCGCCTGTGCTGGCGGTGAAAACCCGTCAGCAGAAGCGCCGAGCGACAACGGTCCCGACGCTCGACGTGTCCAACATCCAGCGCCACTTTGCGACGCACCCGACAAAGTTCGACCTCCCCAAGGGCACGAACCTCCGCATCACCATCAAGTGCGTCGCGTGGGAGCAACTGGGGGGGGGAGCGAAGCGGCTGCGGACTGACGTGGAGTTGTCTCCTCTGCTGTTTTTGTGTGAATATGCGTGCGTGGAACAGCCTGAACAAGGTCAAGCCAGTGGTCGGCGCGAAGAAGTAGTCGACACATGCGGTTTCTCGCTGTCTCTTGTGCTTCCTTTCCCGCTTTGACGCCCGTGTAGTCAGCCAGCTGCAGCATCCACGTCTGTCGTTGTCCACTGCGAGTGTGACGAGTGAGGTCCATTTCATCCACACACGCTACAAATGAATCCACTCTCGTCTTGCTCTCTTTCTTGAAAGGAGGTCGGCCGACTCAATATACCACAGTGCTACAGGGTATACGGTGTACCCATCTTGAAGCGTCGTACCACACACCGAGAAAGAAAAGACGCCGTCAACATGAGCGATGGCAGCAGCGATGGCGACAAGAGTTCCCTTGGGGATGCGGCCGACAGCGACGCGTCGTCGCTCGCGCACGAGCCCCGCGTGTCGCCATTGGTCCGCGGTCGGCACCCGCTGCTGGCGCCAGCACCAGCAGCCGCTTTGCGCCGACTTCCGACCGCATTCACGTCCGCTCGTGGAGCTCATGCAGGCCCTTCGCAGCGCTTGCGGCACCTCCAGACCCACATGAAGCAGCTGCGCACGCTGTACGACGAGCAAGTGCATCTCGAGGAACTCGGTGCACGCGACGCGTTCGCCCAGGTCATGTGCACTGCAAGTATCACGCTCTTCCGGCACTGGGCGTCCCGGAGCCAGTTCTTCACGGCTGTGCGAGCGTTAGTGTCTCAGTACCTGCCAGCCACGGCTGCGAAGCTGCTGCAGATCGAGCGAAGCAGCGGGCAGTTCTACGTGGTGCTACAGACCGGTCGGTCGTTTCAAGTGGCTCCAGGCGGTGGGAGTGGGATCGCAGGCAACGCTGTGCACGCGATGGTTGCACGGAGCGGTAGATTACCGGTAGAAGACTCTCTGGGAGTGGATGCGTCGTCAGAGTCCTCTCTGCCGTCTCAAGAAACCAAGGCCCCGCCTTCTACCTCCGCTTGGCTCGAGACGTACGCAGACTGCGTCCGACCAAGCTCGACTGGCCACCTCGTCATGGTCTTGCCGACTCACTCGCTCCACATTGCCGGAGTCCACGATGAGATCGACGTGGCAGGGAAGAGGAGACGCGACACCCACCGCGCGCATCTGCTTGTGCTGGTGCTCCAGAATGCAGCTGGAGATCCAATTGGGGTCGTCGAGGCTCTGCTCCCAGACGACTCGGCGTGCAACAATGAGTTCCTGGATGCGTTCAGCGTGCTTCTCGCGACAGCACTCGAGAGCCGGTCGCAGCTATGTCGCTCCGTTGTCGACAAGCTCGGGGTTCGCATTGTAGAGTATCCCAGCGAACGACGACGGCGACGGCTTGAAGACGATGTGGCGCTCCCAGACGCTCAAGCAGTGATGACGGTGCCTTTACTGGAAGATTGCGGGCGGGTCGATGTCTTTGGCGCAGTTCTTCCCGATATCGACAGTGGTCTCCTACACGCTCTCCGAGAGCCCGTCTCGCGACTCTGTAAAGCAAACTGGCAGCTGCAGCGGCGAGCCAGCGCCTTTGAGAGCTTGGTGGCGGGACTGGGTGTGCTCTGGCGACAGCTATCCGAAGTCACAACCGACCAGCGAGAAACGAGGAGCTGGCTTCGTGCGTGTGTCTGTGAATTTGCAGCTCGACTGAGCCAAGCCCGACAGAGGGACGACGGAAGCGAGGAGTTGGATCCAAGTGTGCACGTCCGGATCTTGTTTAGAGGAGAGATGAAGGAGGCGTTTGGCCAAGCGTACACGGATTCCAGTGACGCAGTTACGACTGGGAGCACTGATGTACTGAATGGCAGTGAGGACGCCGGTGTGCTGACGAGTCTCGACAGCCAGTTCCGACTTCTCCGTCATTCGATCGAATCGAACGAATCCGAGCGTGGAGAAGCCTTCGTCGTGCTTCCTGTCGTCATCGCAGCACGTGAACGACACGATGGGAGTTCCACCACTCACGCTGCAGCAGCTTTGATGGTGACGCTCTCTCGCTCCCGTGACGACGCGCCGAACGCGCCGACCTGGGAGTCGATGGTGCTGCGTCATCTCGCCCCCTTGTTGGTGCAGAGCATCAAGAATCTCTTGCTTCGCCAGGACCACTTCGACCACACAAGCGAGCTCGAGCGGCACTTGGACTCAGCGCAGGCAAAGGAAGCCGCACTAGCCGACCGGGCGGCCACCGACGAGTTGATCAGCGACGTTGTGCGTCGTTATCTGTCGTGCACGTCGCTTGAAGAGTTGGTGCTGACTGCGAACACACTGTCGGGAACGAACGAGGCGCTCAGCTCGAGAGTGGCGCAGGCCACTCTCTCCATCGCATCATCAGGGTCTCTGACAAGACCGGAATCTCATCAACCACCCGACACAATCGAGCACGGCGCTATCCACACCAGAGAGGGAGTTGCTGATCGCCACCTTGCACTACAGCTGGTGTCTCCTTCGTTCGGAGAAGCGATTGGTGTGCTGGAGCTCGTATTCGAGTCTCAAGCTCAGCACGATCGCTTTCGCCAGGACCCACGACTGGCAGCCGCTCTCTCAGAAGTGACAGCGCGCTTCGTCGACGTTCACTCGCAGTATGCAGCCACAGAGCGAGCGCTCAAGCGAGAGGCGGCGGATCGTGAGAGGCGCGACCGCGAGTGCTTTGACCGGTGGACGGACTTCGTGGGCAAGTGGTCGTCGATGCAGCTGGACGACTGGAGCGTGTGGAAAGCGAGTGCGACGACGCTCTTGCTTGAGCTGCTGCCGTCGACCGGCTATTTTGTCAACGTGCTGGGCTCGTCCCGTGGTGGTTCGGGGGATACAGAGCGACAAACGGCGCTCTCGATCCTCGACGACGTCAGCCGTTCTCCACACTCGTCCGGTGTGCTCAACGCGCTCAATCGAACGCTGCTGCCTACGTGCATGGCGTTCCCTCTGCAGATTTCTTGTAGCGACGACGCAACGGTCGGAGCTGTCGTGTTTTCAAGGACAGCCGCCGAGCCGTTCACAGCCGAAGATAGGCAGCTTGGTGCTATGGCAGCAGCTCTGTTGAGCTTCCAGGCAACGATGCTGATGAAAGAAGCAGCCACGGCCTTTACCACCACACAGTACGAGACGCAGCTGGCAGAACAACGACAGCTTCTCGTGCGCACAAGTGACTCTGCGCGGCTATGCGAGGAACAGCTACGTCGATCGCGATCGCTGCTTCGAGTCGCCTCCGTTTCGATGAACGATGCGATCTCGTCGCTGAGCATCGAGCACTTCTGCGAACGCGTCCTCGAGTCCATGCGTGGAGTGAGCAGCAGCACCAGTCTCAGCTTGTCGGACGAGCCGCGTGGTTCAGACGACAGCGGTTCCCAGGTTTGCATGCTGGTGCGGGATTCCAGCCGCGAGTGCTTCACTTTGGTCGGGAAAGGGAACTCACGCTTCTCCATCACGACAGCCAGTGCAAAAGACCTCGCAGAGGCCGACGTCTGTTTCACAGAGAGCCGCGTTGTGGTCCACAACACACCGTTTCCACTGGTTCCGTCCCAGTTGGTGCGAGCGCTCATCGCTCCAGAGCGTCGAGCCGAGACACAGTCACTTGCGTTCGCACCAGTGTGTAGCAGAGGCGACAACAACGACAGCGACGAGCTGATTGCGCTGCTTATCTTCACCAGCGAGACAAACGTCTGCGAGCCCGACGAACAGTATCTTGTCGAGCTTGCAGCGAACTTCCAGAGAGTGGTCGAGGCCAAGCGAGAGCGCAATACCCGGAGCGCTCACTCCCAGCGTCTCGACGACGAAGCGCGTGTGCTGAGAGCGGAGACAGCGTCGCTAACGTTGTGGTGCGAGCTGTACCGATTAACACAGCGGCTGTCGTCCGAGGTCTTAAGTTCACCAGCTGCCTTCGCGAGTCTCGATGCGTGCTGCAGTCACATGAGGACGCAGTTGGTCAAGTCGTTGTTCACAGCCACGCGTGGGCATGTCCAACTGGTGACTGCGGAGCTTTCCCTTAGCGAGGGCCTTCTTGATACCACGACGGTGGGAGAACTGGACAGTCACCTCCAGTCGCTCCACCCGACAAGTTCAGTGTTCTCACGAGCGCTGGTATCGTCCAACGACGGAGTTGAGATCCAGGGCCGCGTCGACATTGTGTGGAAGCCGCAAGAGTCCGAGCTATCGGTCGATCTCGTTCTGGAAATGTTCGAGTGGCTTCGAGACGCTCTCGAGGGTCTTCTTGGCCAGTGGTCAGTGTTGACAACGACTCGCACGCAGCTGGTGCAAAGCGGCGAGCTCTGTCGGAGCCTCCAAGCCCAGAATCGAAGCTGCAATGACGAGATCAACCGCCTGAAGAGCGCAGAGCAGCACTGGAACTTGACCCGGGATGTCGCGAGTGCGTGTGCTGCAGTGGTCCGCAGCGGCGGAGTGGCTGACTCGTCGTGGAGTCGGCTGTTTGACGTCATGGCGTTGTTCCAATCGCCAGCGTACACGCTGTGGGTGGCTGACGAAGATGATTCGATGCTGTGGACTGTCACGAATGGAGTGAAAGCCTGCCAGCAATGGACAGAGCCAGATATGACGCTCGTGAACGGTAGCGACTCGGTACGACTGACGTCTGACGAAGGAGCTGTTACCGGCGTCCTCAACATTGTCGACAGCGAGGAGACCCTATCGTCGCCTCATGAGCAGGTGCAGTACGACGACGCTGTGACGACGCAGCTCGTATCTATGCTGTCCAGCACCCTCCTGCTTCTGCGTCAGTCGGCTCTCGTAGCCCGAGCGCAAGAGAAAGTGCGACAGACCGAGACTGAAGCGTCTGCACGCGTGCTGGCGTCGGTCGAGCGCGCGAACGCCAACACGCGAGAGCTCGCTTTGTTCCAGGTGACGATGCACAAGTTCGTACGCGAGCGACTCTGTGGCGGAGTCCACGCACGGAATCTTGAGCAAACGTTCGCAGATCTACTCGACGTTGTTGAGACAAGCACAAGCCCAACGTTTGCTGTACTTCAAGGAAGTCTTGAACGCGTCAGACTGCTCCTGTATGTCGACCGCACACAGACGAACGCTGGACACCAACTGCCAGCACTGTACGCTTCCTGTCGAACGCAGTGCACCACGTGCGCATCCTCAGACGCCCTCGCAGCGATTCGTGCGTTGGAGAAGCGATTCGAGGACAGCGGAGGTGCGTGCGCTGTAGGTCTTGAGAGCGAAGACGCAGTAGCAGCACGCGCGCTCTGGAACCGACTTGCCGAGTGCAAACAGTGGAGTACGAAACTGGCGCACAGCTCCCGTCAGCCGATCACTGGCGTCATCGTCACTCTCTCTCGTCTCGTGCTTTCGAGCCTCGGGGCTGTGCGTATCGTCAGTGTCAGTGTCGCAGAGAACGCAGGAGACAGCGAGGCCTCATGCGCTCGGATTTCGGTGGAGTTCATCACTGAAGGGCTCGCGGACGCGATTCGCACGTTAGCAGACGCTGCAGCGCTGAGTGAAGAGAAAGAGACAACTACAAAAGCGCTTGCCGACGCGAATCGTTTCCTGATTGACACTACTGAGAGCCAACGGATCTCCCGAGAGACGCTAAGAGGAATCGACCGAGTGCTGCAGTCCGCCACCACGTCGACAGTGAAGTCTTCGACGACTTCCACGGTACTCAGTGCGGCACTCGCGACGTTGTTGAAAGCTCCTGTGACTGTGCATCTTTGTTATGTCGGATGGGGCGAAGAGGCCAGCGCCAAGTCTTGGAAGCTTGTTGGAGAGAGCGGTGACACGGACGCTGCTCGTGGCGTTCTCGGCTTTGCAGCGTCTGCTGTGGCAAAGAGCGCGGCATCCTGTGTCACTTCTGGCGACGATGGAGCGAGCGATCAGGAGAAGAACCCACGACGCTTTTTTTCCATGCTTGACGCGAAGCAAAACGTCATCGGCGGGGCTGTTGTCATCACTACAGTCTCTGTCGAGACGTGGGGTGAACACGAGGACGCTGTCCTTGCGCTGGTTCATTCAGCTGCAGGGGTTGTGACTGGTTCCCGCCGCGATCTTCACCACACGGCCGAGCTAAGGACGCTGGCTAAAGACCGAGAGCAGCTACAGACAGAGAAAGCGCAAGCCGAAGTGGACGCGCTCGAGTTGAAGCGCCTGCTGCACACGACTGAAGTGCATTTGACGAACCTCCAGAGCCACTACACGACTGTCGCTTATCCCGCAAGCCTAAGCGTACGTGGCTACCTCCAAGATCTCCCACGGCTAACATCTCCACGTGCTGTGCTCTGTCGTCTTGGACAAGCTCTCGTGGCGCTCCACGGTGTCGTTGGAGTCGAGATCTTGGAGGTTGAAGCCGAGCGCTTGGCGGAGAAGCCGTCGCCGCCGCTCTTCTCGTCGATTCGACACGAGACGGACCGGGACGTTCTTTGGTCGAACGACGCGAGAGACGCTTTCCAGCGATGCATGGATGAAGCCACGACAGCAGAGATTGAGACCAAGCGCCCTACGAACGATCGTGACCATGCTGAAGCTGACGCTCGCAAGCTCCGACGGCGCGTTTCCTTCTTCCCCGTCTCCACCCGCGCCCATAGTGCGAATGTCGGCGTCGAAGAACCCACGACACACTGCCGTCGAGCCAGTGCTGTGGTCATTGTGTTCGAGGAGACGCTGCAGTGTGAGGGGGTCGAGATTCGAGGACAGGAGGAGACAGAGTTCTCTCTGCGTCACTGTGTGAGCGCGTTGGTCGGCTTGGCGACGCTGGTTTCCCGCTCGTTTGCTCAAAGCGAGCCATGGAAGCAGCTCGTGGCATGCCTGAGAGACAACGAAAGCAGTGCTGAGAACCGAATCAGTCATGTAGAACTCGAGCGCCGTTGCTTGGAAGCGAAGTGGGAGCTGCACACACGACTCAGCAAAGGGCTCGCGAGTCAGCTTTCAGCACTGTACACTGGCGGAGGTGACAGTGTCCTCCCCTCAAAGCAGCTCGTGGAGACGTGGCGGTCGTTGCACGACGTTCTCTGTAGTCGCTTGGAGTCCGCGTTCGCCCACAGGCGAATCGACAGCCGCTCAAGTGTGCAGGTGTTTGGTGCAGTGCAGGAAGGCGGCTATTTCTTTGCTCTCGATTCACGCGAGGCCTCGAAGCGAGTGCACACGATCCCGTTCCAGCAGTGCACTAAGCGCTCCGCGTACCACGCAGTCTATACGGCGTTTCTCAACGAGGCGGTGGGTGAGGACGCAGTGCGGGAGGACAACGAATCGGTGGCTGACGATGGGAAACGAGTAGTCACTGTGTGTCCGGTCCTCGGAGCCACGGACCCTGGGGCGAACCAGAGCCACGGGACCGCAGTGGGCGTCCTGGCCATCACCTCACGCCAGCCACTCGATGACAGCGAAAAGCGCTCGCTCCTCGACTTCCTCGCCTGGTTCTCTCCTGTGCTTGGCTGCGTCGGACGAAGTGTCCACCGCAAAAGACAACGCAAGCGCACACCGCATACAGCCAGTGCAGATGGAGGAGTCCTTGTTGGTGATGGCACTTACGAGGCTCCTGTCCCAAGCGAGAACGATGGTTGTGGAAACGTCGACGTGTGCTTGCGCGCACTGGTCTCCGATCCATCAGTCGAGTGTTCAACAGCGAGTGCGAGGTACCAGTCGCACGCACCAGCATATGGTGACGAAGACACGGATGAAAGCGATGACGAGGCGGTAGCACGGAGCGAAAGGAGGCGGAAGCTGTTCTCGGACGTGCTCCTCCGGCTCCAGGCATCCAACGACGTTCGGTCTCTCTCACGAAGCGTCCAGCTTGGCATGAAGCAGCTGTGGCAGCTGCACGTGAAAGGCGCAAGAGAGTTCCTGCGCGGCTTTCAGCTCGTCTCTCCTGACGAGGCCGAGAGCAGCGACCTTGCCGCATCAACCGACCCGACCGACTCCGAGAGTCTGCGGTCCTGGGTCCGCGATATCGAGCGACGGAGAACACGAGCTCCGACCAGGATGCCCGACTTCACGGTTCTCAAAAGCATCGATCGTGCTTCCAATGGGCCGCACCATACGCTGGAACAGCGCTGGGTGGTTGCGCTGCCGGGTATCTCCGTAAACAGCTCCAGTCATTGCATCAAGAGGTACTGGATCGCCATCACTGGGACAGATCTCCGCCGGGTGTTCACGTCGGACGACGAGCGCTTCTGGGTCCCTCAACTCGCACGCTGCGTTCATCGCCAGCTGGCGCTGCTGCACAGCGTGGCAGAGGTCCAGCGCCAATCCACCGAGCTTCATGAGGCACACGAGACGCTGACCCGACTGCGCTCGGTGTCGAGCCATCTAGAGACTGTGGTGGCTGAAACGAGGACGTTTCTCGCCTTCCAAGCGGCTGTCTGCGGCGCCGAGAGCGAGCGAGCGGTCGGTAGTCTCGTGGCGGAGTATCTCAAGACGTTGCTGCGCTGTGAACGCATTACAGAACGAGTCGAATCTCGTGAGACGAGCAGTGGAGTAGGCGGTTTGGACGGCTCGGCTATCGCCAACGGCGGTGATAGCGGTGGAACGAGCCGTGCAGTGGGGGCTACGCTTGAAGTGGACAACATCCTGCGACTCCGAGTCTACGCACCAGCGTCCGGTAGTAGTAGTTGTGGCTACAAGAGGGAGCTATTGGCGGTCTACACGGCTCGGATGGGAGCAAAGACCGCGCAAGTGCAAGCCCACCACCACGACTTGCTGACGAGAGCCGCGTCGGCGATCGGGCTCGCGTTGCACCGGCTCCGAGAGCACGCGAAGCTCACGCAGCTGGTGCGGACCGCCAGCCACGCCGAACAAGAGAGCGAGCAACTGCGCCGCACAGTCGACGACCTCCGAGCCGAACTCCAACAGAAATCTCGCAGCCACAGCGACCTGAGCACTCGACTGAGCGACCAGGAGCTCGTTGTCGCAGCGAACAAAGGACTCGAAGCGAAACTTGTCGAGACGATGGCTCACACCGAGGCGCTCGTGCGAGAGCGTGACGAGCGCCACCAGGAGCTCGCCGAACGCGAGAAGGACGTGGTGAAGCTGAGCTTACAACTGGAGCAGTGTGCAGACCTCGAGTCCCAAGCGCAGTTGGCTGCGGCTGAGAACGACGCACTTCGTCGCCGAGAGCGACGACTCGAGCGAAAGGTCCTGAAGCAGGGCGTCCAGCTGCAACAGCTGGCCGCTGAGGCCAGTGCACTTAAGCTGAAAGAGGAGTTTGCCAGATACGAAGTGGCTCAACTGCAACGCCAGCTCGCAGTGCTCGTGGAGAAGCAGAAACACGTCGAGGCGACGAAGAGGTCGACACAGCGCTCGCAGACCAGCCGGCAGGTCCTTCACGTGCAGCGCGAGTCGCAGAAGCGGCAGCAAGTGAACCTGGTGCACGAACTGCGTCAGCTGACTGCGATGGAAGTGCGCGAGATGCGAGCGCGGAGTCACGAGCAACGGGAAAAGAGCTGGCGGCTCCACTCTGAGAACGAGGACGTGAGTCCTGCGAAGGTCAAAGGGCGTCCGTCGCGACACCGAGACGAAGGCTGAGAGTGGAGGTCCTGGACACGAGGACGACACTTCGAGGCTGTGAGGATGTCGTTTCGTGAGTAAACGCTCGAGTCGTCATGTTTGCTCCACTGGACTTGGACTTGTGAAGCAGGGAAGGAGTCGCCGTCCACATGATGGCCATCATCGAAGGGGAGGAATGGCAGCCTGTAGTATACCTCAAGAACAACGTTGACTATGGTGTAGACCAAGCACTTCGCGCACGCGTTCGCAAAGTCGATGAGTGCTGAAACGGCAAACCGATTGCCACTCTTCCTGCGGTTCTCAACTCTTCAACGCGGCTGCGCATACGCGTTGAAGGATTAAGACCGTGATGGCTTCGTCAACTTCAGTTGGAAGTGTCGAGCTTGGGAGGTTTGATCATTCAGAGAGGTAATAGTCAGCAAGTGCGTCCACGGTAATCACTCCGCTTCCACTGACGGGCAGTTCTAAGTCACTTGACATAGACCCGTATTTGCATCACATCCTATTTGTAAGGTCCGAAATGGACCCTACAGGTAAGGATTACCAAACTGATTGAGTAATTTGTACCACTGACGGCAACCTCCATTCTAAAGACCCCTGTTTTATCCATCTGCACACTTGCTCGTATTGATAAATTC
>JAASGD010000439.1:0-22574 GCA_023334115.1 Globisporangium megalacanthum
AAATGTGGACTGAACGTTACTCGTCAAAATCCATTTCGGAGCGACGTGTCCGAGAACAGACATGTATCCATTCTGACCTCTACCAAGCGACACAAATTTATTTTGGTTTTCGTGAACAATGCCGTGCAACACCTGGTGAAGCTCTGGAATTTGAGCCTTCAAGCATGGATTATCATAATGTAGACCTTGAAGGTAAACACCATATAAACCGAAGGCTTGTTACATCACTGCTCCTGCCTTGTAGTAAAGGTTCTGTGCTGAAAGCCAACACCACCAGAAATGTTGCATGGCGATAAAGATGTAAAGAGACTTTTCGTTTTTATTGTTTCTCGGTGGCAGCAGTGAACATCACCTTCCAGCGCAGATACACTCCGCGCCGAAAAAAAGCAGAACGACCGAAAAATTGCTTTATTTTGTCAATTTAAGCTCAAATCAAACATGTTTTTTCACAGCATGATCGCCTCATTATGGCGGTTCTGCTGATATGCTTAGATTTGATAGATTTAAAGCTCAACGAGCGTGACAAAATTTTGCTGCCATTCTGGCTTGTCAAAAAAGGAGAAAGGAAAAGTATACTGAAACTAAGTCATTTTCGTTAATTGTAAACGGATTGCAGTTGACTTTTTCGTTTTTGACACCAAAAGCTCTGTCGGAGTGGCAATGCGACAAGCTTCTTGTCCACAGACGCGAACACCAGTCGCCTGTTGAGCTCTACTCCTGCGTCGAGTACATTACGAATGTTGTAATGCTTAATATGCCAATGCATCCTTGCGCGAACCGCCCTTTCCGCTGTTTCAGCTGTGCTGAGGGCGGATTCCCATTTTGGCTCCAGCCATGGTACAAAATCGATATTAATGCCTTTGAGCAGCATGCTTCTGTTGGGGAAGTGGAAATGGTTGCATGCTTCTTTAGCGAGCCAACATCGGTCGTGACAACACACTAAGCAATGAAGACTCCCATGTTGGTGACGCTTAGCGATAGTCCAAAGGGCAAATTGACCAGTGCAACCAAACTCAATCGCGCGTCTCGACAAGGTCTCCGATTTTCGCCATACAAACATCACATATTTCACACCTTGATGCATTTTTGGCAGGCGGTGGCTAGCAAACTGACTTGAGTTAAGTTGCATATTCGTTCTCCTTTTTGGCGAGCCAAAATATCAGCCGTTATTTGTCATGAGCACCTCAGAGCGAATCTGTCAAACATAAGCGCATCCCCGTAACCACCGTAATGAGGCGGCCATGCTGTGAAAAGCACGTTTGATTTGAGCTAAAATTGACAGATTAAAATTATTTTTTTCGGTCGTTTTACTTTTTTCGGCGCGGAGTGTAGAAGAGTAGTCGGAAAGATAATATAAACATTCCAGGATGCCAAAACATACCACTTATGACCGATAAAGAAAATTTATGAATGTGGCATGAATGCTCCCTGTAACAAATAAATTTTAGAAGACGTCTTCTGAGGACGGACGTAGACCTCTCGGGAAGACCTGAAATATTTTGAGTTTCTGATTTTTCAAAAAAATCTTGGTATATCTAGAAAAGGTCGCATGAAGATTATACGAAAGGTCAAAAATCAGAAAATAATTTCAGATAAGGTAGAACAAGTCAGATCTCGGAATATCTCTGGAAAAAATTCAGACAACACTCGTATCCTTCACTTTACGCTAAGAGAATCTACCGTGCGTATGCACAGGCTTCAAGTCCATGGCGAGCAGGCGACGGAACTTCCTCGAGTAGTAGCACAGAGGTTTATTGTGAGTGCGTGCGTGCACAAGTTGTTCGTCAGTTGTGGAACATATGAGCAGTGACAGTTGGCGCTATTTTGTGAGGTTTGGTGTATCGGGGTCCCGTACACACCCGAGTAGGTACGTTCCTAGTTTCAGCTAGGTGCATTCCTATTCCTATACCTCCAGAGTTTTCTACCTTGCTAGCTGGTTATTCTCCCATTGGCTGAAGGGAGCGCTCTTTTAGCCAATCAGGAGACATCACTAATAAGTGGCTGCTTGGCAGCCTTACACTTCAAGACAAAAATATACACCATCAAAAGGTACTGTAACTTTACTTTGAGTGCGAGTTTGGTGACGCTGTTTAAATACAAGCACCATTTTCATTAGTGCGCATCCAAATCACAAAAAAGATTTGATGCTAACGTATGCAACCAATGCATGAGTCACATCAATTGATGAACCACATTTGTATTTTGGTCAATCACAACCCACAAAAATGAAATACTGTGATGTGATTGGTTGGAAAAAAAACGCAACTAGATAATGAAGCATTTAGTCCAATGTGGTTTGATGTACGCAATGCGGTGTAGTGAATGCTTTGGCAGTGGTCACTCCGCGCAGTGGACTGAGACAGCACGAAAGCACATTTCTCTTATTATGATTTTTATGGTTGTCGTCATGCGTGCTCAGATGTGAACCACAGACAGCATTCACGTGGCTACAAATGCCTCGCGTAAAAAAGAAGGCGAGTTTGCACAGTGTGTATTTGTTTTTTGTATGTATATGTGACGTACGCAAATTGGCTCACGAATTGGTTTTTCAAAAAATGAAGACCGGCAATTTTATGAGCCTTAAACTTGACCGTTCTTGATTTTTTTATTTGACAGAGGCACCTTTTAATCTGCAGAATTGTTTCGAGATCAAGAAGCAGTTCGCCTATGTGAAAAGGACAAATGTTCTGCTCGCTGCATTATTTTGCGTGAGGTCTCGTTTTGGGTCATCAATTGGTTGCCTACGTTAGAGGTATCAAGCACGAAGGGGTATACAAGCAAACCTCTCAAATTGATACATGGTCAAATATGAACACTGTCATATTAAAATTTGCCGCAATATCAAGAAATGAAATAACTAGATCAACGTATTAATTGCCATAGTGAATTATCTAGGTTTAAATATCTGCGAGTTTATAGTAAGCATTTGAGACCGCGTCAAACAAAAGGATATTTTTCCCAAAGTTCGAAAACTCATGTTAAGGTACGAATGGAAAGAGGCGAGTCTCCTCTATCTTATGCACTTCTTAGCTTCTCCATTGGACATCTGCACGTGAAGTTGTGACCCTTCAAAATTGAGGCATTGGTTTCCAGAAAAAATGTGATTTTTGTATACAGTGGATATAAGTGGCAGATTGTCTACTGAATCAAGGGGTGGTACCCAAAATTGCCGAATTCGTCCTCTATCAATTCGAAAAAAGGATTTATGAAAGTGAACTCTGTATTTCTTTTCAATTAATCCAATAAGTTTTTTTGACAAAAACTCTCAAATGTAATTCTCTGGATTTTTAAACCAGAGTTACTCCGGGATCACAAACGCGTCATAATTTCTACTATAAACATATATCTTGTAACACTTAATAAAATACATGGATAATATCATTTTTTAGGATTAAAAAATGATACTGATAACGTTTATCACGTTTATTTTCATATTTCAATGTTAACAAAGGTTTCTATTCGTGCGATATCGTGTGAATAATGTTGCACGAGAGGCCGACAGTCAACATTTATTTTTTAAATAAAATTTTCATTAATATTGATTTTGAAGGTAATCAAACATGGAGATACCCCCTCCACCGAGTTGAAATCGGGCAGAGATGGAAATTTCCGCTGAATGATGTGATTTGACATTTGATCTCGCCATTGATCGATCTCTTCTCCACCGCCCTCGCAACTCGGCCCCGTACTCTCAATTCTACTTGCACACTCTCACACTCTCACACACCGCAGCTTTCACTTGTTCGCTTTTTTTCAACACTCACGCACATTTGCGCGGTGCATGTTGCGCCATGACACGCGAGCAAACAAACATTATTCGTGATGACCAATGTTGGTTATTTACCCACCAAACGTTGACACGCATGATCTCTTACGCCACACCATTAGTCTCAATCTGCCTTGCAATCTGCCTGTAAACCAACACTCTCAAATCTCGCTTCTCCACTTTCAGTCATTGCAACGAGTCCCTACATGCTCAGCGAACTCACTCGCTCGACTCGCAATATCTCTATGGGATTGCCTACGTGTCTATCAGTCGGAACTTTGATCGAGTTCGTGCTTGCCTGCTATTTGTAATCACTCGAGCGATGCTTCATACTCAGTCTCCACACAACAAGAGATCACAGTCCGCTTCTTTCATTCAGTCTACGCTCAGATCTCAATAACGGCGCGCAATTCTTGTTTCACAAAATGTTCGCCTCTCCTTTCACACGGCACTCTCATGTCTATGTCTGCTTTTTCCTGTTCTCACACTCACACGCACACTGTTGCTCTCCCGCTAAAACGCAGACGACTGCTGGTGTTACGCCCACACTCGTGACATGGGACTGGCACTGCCACTCTCGACACGAAGAACAAGCTTTCTGCAAACTCGGAATACTTGAACATGATATCCAAGTCACGGCAAAGAGCTGAGATTTGGTTTCTCGTCCCTCTTTCTTCGCCTGTCGTTCTGATTCAACAAGTACGTCTTTTACACCTCGTTCTGCCTAGCAAGCACGATTTAATTCGCGACGTACTCGTTGACAAGCAAGTGTAGTACCTATGGAGACGTCGCGGACAAGAGCTCCACAGGAGCGTCTAGAGCATGGGACAGCTCCGTCCATCGTTGACAGGCGGTGATAAGTAATATCGTATCCATTCGTCCGTACGTACATCCAGACGTCTTTGATCCCTCACGACCACATCGAGAGGTCAAGTCGAGAGAGGCTGCATCTAGAAGTTTTTTTTGCAGTTGTAAAAGCAATTACGGGTACTCGCCACTTTGCAGATAAAAGTCATTTTTGATCAGCAAAAATCGTGTTCACTGTCACTGTCGTCCAACAAAACTCAGAGCTTTCCGTGATCAGCGCGGCATTCAGTCAATAATCTTAAGAGGTGTACTGGCGAACATAAGCATCAAATTGATTCACGACACTACTTCGATCGCATTCCTACACCTTCCCAGCTCTATTCTTCTCTCTCGCTTGCTCCAACTGCTCTGCCGAAGGTTTGGCGTAGACGCTGTCGCCCTGGAACTCTGCTGGGACGTACCGCCGGACTTTCTCAAACACGGTGGCTACCTTTCGGGGTTAGAAACTGGAGGCGCTTGGACCGCGATCAGCGTCTCCAGAATAACCGTTGCGCGCTCTGCATCGACCACGGTCCCGTCGTACTCGCATCGGAGGTCGTGAGTTATGGCCACGGGTTCCGGGGGACACACGGCGCGGTACCGAACCCGGACCGGAACCCATCATCTCGAAGATGTGAAACTTCTGAATCGCCGGGATGTTACGTTATTGTTCGTTGACGGTCTATTTGTAGTCCTTGAACATGGCCGGCGTGCACCGTACCAACTCCGACGACACCGACGCGATCTGGACCACCCGGACGACCTCGTCGGGTGTCCAACTGTCCTCCTTTTCGAACTGCTTTCGCACGTGCCCGAAACCGAGGTCACACGCGTTCTTCGTGTCACCCTTGGCGAAAACCTTGTAGAATATCCGCTCGAGCTTGCCCTGGTGAATTGCCCAAGCAAGAACTTCAGCACAAAGTTGTTCTTATTCTGCCCAGCAAAGTTGTCTGCAAAGATTGTAAGCCGCTTATACCCTCCGCTCGCGATCTTGTCGTCAATGAACGCCCTGAGCAACGAGGTAAACTCGTTGCTGCCCTTTCCCGTCTTGTGTTCAGTGTAGATGTAGTTGAACTGCTTCGCCTCGTTCGCAAAGTAGATGCCTAAAATGTTGACGGACAGGAGCGAGAGGAAGTACCACTGAGACAGCGTCGACAAGCCACTGGGTACCGTCAGGTTCTACGAAAAGTCTATTACCATCACCGCGTTCTCGTCATCAGCTCTCGCAATGTCCGCCCTGTACTCTCCGCTGTTGGAAGCACGAGAATATAGTCAGTAGCGGTCGGGAAAACAAAATGATGCTAGTGTACTACTACGTTTCGAAATTAGTGAACCTTTCTAAAAAACGATGCCATTTAGTCGCAAATAGGTTTGACACTGAGAAACCGGTACGATTGTGTTCATCTCAGAATACATGATGCAATGATATATATATCTCACGCTACATCGTCTTTTTAGCATCCCTATCCCTTGAAGACAGCAAAAAAACTACACATAAAATAAACATATATCATAATTTCGCGTGCCAATGGATCTTCTTTGTTCATTTTGACCCCGTCTGATTAGATTTGTTCATCCCAAATACTAAATCCAAGATAAAATATGCTCACTTAATTTGAAACACCAAGATTGGGATGGTTCACTATTTAGGAACGGAGTGGTACACGAGTACGAACCAAAGCACTAGGGCGTGCGTGGTGTGTAGACCACAGTCCTCCGTTTCGTCAACTGTTGGGCACGAGCGCGTACGGCTCCTGTAGATAGCGCACACTTCGCAGACGTTGCTTCGTACAGACGCAATGCGAACAGAAAGGCAGTGCTCCTTGAACAGTTTTCCTCAATGTCGACTGCGCGGGCGAGACTACAGACAACTCATTCTCGATCACGAAAACCTTCACCTCGTGGACGGTCCCAGGTAAAGTTCGGGGGGAAAAGAGTGTACTGTGCTGGCGAGTAATATTTCTTCACGACACCATTGAAGGACTTCTGCATGCGCACTTTGACCGTAGCCGCTTCGCCAACCCCCGCCGCAAGGCCCCGACCACGTCATCAACCACGCCACGTCGACCTTCTGCGTGTTCTTGTTGAGTCGGTTCCGTGCGGTTTGAGAGCAAAGGTTTTGTCCTTGATGTTGTGTTTCAACCGCACAATGGGTGCTGTTTATACTCCGTAGCATGCGCTCCACGCCGCTTGGCACACCTTCCCGACCAGCGGTAGTATGTACGGGGACTTGCCGCGGAGGCCGTGCCCGCGGCGACGCTCAACGACCTCGGCCTCGGACGACACTTCTAGCAACGTCATGATGTTTGTCTTATCTCGCTCGGCGCCATCTGTGCGATGGAGCAGATGAAACCCTCCAGCTTGTTCCCCTTTCCTGTCAGGCATCTCGCCTCGCAGGCGTCAGCTTGGATCAGCTGCGTCACGCGGTCACGGAACCCGAGGGCGGACGAATTGATGCTTATCTCCATATCGTCCTCGTCGCTGATGCTTGCGCCTGGCGGCGCGTCGTCGGACCACTCGCTCTCGCTGCTGTCGCCACTCGAACCGTTGCTCTCGGAAGCGCTCACCTCACTGTCACCGTCGTCGTCGTCTTGCTGCGCCACATGCTCCGTGTCAGCGTGATCCTGGAGCACCGCGACCTCGCCCGCCTTCTCATCGCCAGCCGCTTCTTCGTCCGCCTCTTCGTGCTTCTCCCCCTCATCGGCCGCCGCTTCGTGCTTCTCTTCCTCCCCCCAGCTTGGCAGTGGGCCGGGAGGCGCTCGCATGCGTGGTGCACGGCTCATTTGGCTATGTATTAAGTTACATGGTTGGCGTCCAAACCGTTTTTAGGCCTTTTCTCTGAACTCCTCTAACGTCCGAAAAGATGGACAGGAAATTTAAAGCTTATTTTCTCGAAACAGCGAAATAGTTGATTAGTATCAGTTTGTTTGAGGTGGTCTCATATGAGGCAACCTTAAACAAAATGAGTTTTTTCTAAGTTCGAAAACGCATGTTAGGGTACCAGTGAAAAGAGGAGATTCTCCTCTCTACGATGCACTTCTTAACTTCTCATTTGGACATCTACAACGTGAAGTTGTGACACCTCGAAATTGTGGCATCGATTTCCTGGAAAAATGTGATTTTTTTAAATGGCGGATATTAGGGGCAAATTCTCTTCCGAATCGAGTGGTGCTCTCCAAATTGCCAAATTCGTCCTCTATCAATTTGAAAAAAGGATTTATGTAAGTGAACTCTGTATTTGTTTTCAATTAACCAAAAACATATTATTTTTGACAAAAAACTCCCATATTTCATTATTAGGCTTATGCAGGGCTACGACGAATATTAGCATCAAATTGATTCACCTTCCTACTTGCATCCCCTTCCTACGCCTTCCGAGCTCTCTTCTTCTCTCTCGCTTGCTCCAGCAACTCCTGCGATGGTTTGGTGTATGCGCTGTCGTCCTGGAATTCCTCTGGAACATACTGCCGTACTTTTTCGAACATGCTTGCCACCTATTCAGGGTTTGCAAGGGGTGGCTTCTGGACCTCTAGGAGCGTCTCCTGTAGATCCCCTGCGCGCTTTGCGTCGACCACGATTCCGTCGTACTGGCGTCGGAGATCGTGGGTGACGGCCGCTAGCTCCGGAGATACACGGCGCTTCACTACGCCCGGGGTTGGCGCTGAACATCTCGAAGAGATGAAACTTCTGGATGGCAGGAATGTTGTGGTAGAGCTCATTGACCCCGGGCTGGTAGTCTTTGAACATGTTTGGTGTGCAACGCACCACCGCCGACGACACTGACGCTCTCTCATCCACACGGACGGCCTGGTCGACCATCCAGCAGTCCTCTCTCTCGAATTTGATTTGCGCACGTGTCCAAAGCCGCGGTCACACACGTTTTTGGTGTGGCCCTTGACAAAGAACGTGAACGCGACCCGATCCAACTTGCCCTGGTGCACGATCCCAAGCATGAACTTAATCACAAAGTTGTTCTTGTTCTGGCCGGAACAATTGTCTGCGAAGACCGTGGGACGCTTGAACCCTCCGCCCACGTTCTTCTCTTTGACGAAAGCATCACGCAGCGAGTTGACCTCGTTGCTGCCCTTGCCCGTGTCTCTCTCAGTGTAGACGCAGTCGTACTGCTTCGTCTCGTTGGCGAAGTAGACACCAAACATGTTGACTGAGAGGAGCGACAGGAAGTACTACTGGGATGGGGAGGTTGAGACGCTGGGCACTGTTAGCTTCTGCGAGAAGTCAATGATGATTACAGCGTGCTCGCAGTTGGCGCTCGCAATGTCGGCTCTGTATTCGCCGCTATTGGAAGCACGAGAACAACGTTAGTAGAAGCCGGGAAATCCAAATAATGTTAGTGTCCACAGTACTTACCGAAGCACCTGGGCGTGCACTGTGTGTCGACCAAAGTCCTCTGCTTCGTCAGCAGTCCGGTGGGAGCGCATACGCGTTCTGTAGATAGCGCAGATATCACATACGTTGCTGCGGACGGAGGCGATGCGCACAAAGGGACAGTGTTTCTTCAGCTGCCTTCTCATTGTCGACTGAGCCGGCACCACTGTCGTCAGCTCTTTCCCCACCAAGAACAGCTTCAGCTCTTCATGTACACGCTCCCAGGTGAAGTTCGGTGGGAGAAGAGTATACTCGGATGGCGAGTAGTATTTCTCCTTGACGCCGCCTACCGTCTTCTGCGTGCGCACTTTGACAAGGCGCTACCTCGCAGATTTCTGCCGCGAAGTCCTCGAACCACTCCAACAGCAGTCGGATGTCGATGTTCTGCGCGTTCTTGTTGGGTTTGTTGCCGTGTGGTTTGAGCGCTGAGTTGTTGTCCTTGATGTTACGTTTGTATTGGGTCATTGTCGTTGTTGAGACGCGGTAGCACGCACTCCACGCCCCTCGACAGACCATCCCGATCAGAGGCAAAATTTACGGGGACTTGACTCGGATACCGTGCCCGCGGCGACGCTCCAGAACCTCCGCTTTAGTCGACCCCACCAGCGACGTCATGATGCTCGTCTTCTTCTCGCATGGCGTCATTTGCGAGACGGAGCAGAGAAAGCCTTTGAGCTTGTCCGCTTTCCGTTCGAGACATCTTGCCTAGCAGTCGTCGCTTCGGATGAGCTGCGTCACGTGGTCGCGAAGCTCGGAGTCAGTCGAATTGATCCTTATCTCCGAGTCGCCTTCATCGCCGCTACTGACGCCGGACGGCGCGTCGTCAGACCACTCGCTCTCGCTGCCGTCTCCGCTGGAGCTACTGCACTCAGACGCGCTCATCTCGCTGTCGTCATCCTCGACTTCTTGCTGCGCGCTGTCCACTTCGCCGTTGAGCGGTGCGTCCTGGTCTAGCGCCTCTTCGTCCTTCTTCTCCTTGTCGGGTGCCTCTTCGTCATTTAATCGTCCCAGCTCGATAGTGCGCCCGGAGGCGCTCGCATGCGCTGCACACGGCTCATTTGGCTGTGTATTAAGTTGCTTGGTTGCTGGCAAAACACCTTTTCGAGCTTTTCTCAGAACTCCTCCACAGTCAAAAAGATGGACGAGAACCTTCAAGGAGATTTTCTCGAAACATCAAAATGGTTAGTTGGGATCAGTTTGTTTGAGGTTGCCTCATATGTACTTCTGTTCATTATGTACTTCCACTGAATGTTAGACATAACATGGGGCTGCCGCATCGCAAGCAGAACTTGAGTGCAAGTTCGAATTAGCGATTCTGTTTGACTACGTGATTCAGAAGGTCAAGAGCAACATACTATAGTAGCAGTTAACTGTACAAAACAAAAAAAACACTGTCAATATTGGTCGTTTCGATCCGGAGATGAGAGATATCTGACATTACCGAGCGCCTGACCGCTCATAAGAGGATTGCTGTATACTAGTGCTCGCCTATGCACACTCTCCTCTGTTTAGCAAACTGTACGCATCGTGCTGGTGTGGACTCCCGAATTAGCGGAGGTCTTTGTGGGAGGAATAATAAAAACAATACTCTCGCGAATTCGCGAAACCAATAAACTCCTCTATGTGTTCAATAAACTCTCATATCATATGTATCAATCTCAGAGGTTTGTCTGTACAATCAAAAAGGGTTTTAGGGAGTGAGAACACAGTGTGGAGCGAAGCGGAGCTTGCCCATCGAACGAAGTGACAAGCATGTAGAATTCCTCGTCGAGGATACGAGTGTGATGCCAGCCGTTTGCGACTGTGGTTCGATTCACCACTTCCCACGCCTTGTGTGCCCGCTGTATGACATCAAGCACAGATGCATTGTATAGATTCTTCACATGTTGCTGACCAATAACCTCTCCCCCCTCTCCTCTCGCTCAAAAGCACCGCGTTGAGAATTTTCATGAGCTGAGCCTTGAACGCCGCGACGACACCCGCACCCTGCGGCTGCAGATGCGCAGTAGTTTTGGGGGGGAGGTAGCACTGCTCAAGTTGAAAGCTTTGGGTGTAGTGCGATTTTAAGCGCACACTCCCTTCAGCAAAACTCTCAAAATCTTATAGTTGTGAAAACACACCTGGCAGAAAAGTAAGTCGTAATTTACATTCTATCAGTTATCGCTGTGTGCACTAATTGGAATGGTCCCTGTATGTCATACACAGAAGCTAAAGGAAGCGTGTGGTTGTGCTGCAAGCTCGAAATCAGGTCTAGTCGAGCCACCACAGCAGAACAGGGGGTTTTCGGCCAAGACAGAAGATACGCCCACCAGACTTGGTATGAATTCCTATATTATTGCTGGGGATAGAAATGTTTGTATAACTAATAGTGGGTCTTTCCACCGTTCCTCTGAATAAACTCGATGCATCTTCCGGGCATCGAGCTCACGAGAGCCTTGATCGTCTCGAGTGAGATTCGTTCCTGGGCCGCGAGCAGCGCCACCTTGAGCTCGCCGACATTGTCGAATTGATTGTCACCCTTGTAGTGATCTCTGGCCATAATGGACCAGAGATTCTTGATGGGGTTGAGGTCGGGCGAGCGCGCCTGCCAGCTCAAAACAGGTACGCTCTCCTCCACCAAGAACGCATTGCTGCGCTTCGAGGCGTAGATTGACACATTGTCCTGTTAGAACACGTAATCGTCTCCATGGTGGAGGTGACCGTAAGGCAGCATGAACTCAGAGACAGTAAACACATAGTGGTCAGAGGCTTTCTTTCTAACAAGAATGGCAAGTTGGGGCTTGCCCTCTCAGCTCATTCTGCCCCACACCATCACACTACCACCGCCCATCTGACGTCGGTTGGTGCAGATCGCGCCAGTGGAAGTGGAGCCTGTTTGGGCTGTCCAAGTTCCATATTTTCCCGTCCAAGAAGACGATGCGGACCCATAGCGCTGGCTGTACCACCGTGTCTTGAGCCCATTTCAGACGAGCTGTCCTGTGCGCCTCAGACAACAGCAGAGTGTTCTCCATCTTCGAGTAGACGAGCCAATCGACGTCAGAGAGCACTCTGCAGATTGTCCTGATAGAGCACAGTAGAGCGAGTTCCTGCTTGGGCTGAGGGGCGGAGTGGTCGCCACGAGCAGCAACTCGCACGAGCTGACGGAGCGGACGCTCGATCAGCGTTGGCGGGCGACATGCCAGACGCTTGGCTGGTGCGTCTCTGTGCTAACGGCAGACAGCATGGGCGACCGCGTGATCTGGCGAGCGATGGCACGTACAAACATACCCGGTTCGTGAAGCCTGTTGATTCTCCCACGCTCGAAGTCGGTGAGCGCTTTTCCCTTCCCATCACGTGAAAGAATAAGTGGAAATCTCGCATCATTTTTAATCCAAAAACAGATAATATAGGAATCTGTATATCGTCCGGTGGGCGTAACTTTTGTCTCGACCGAAAAACGCCTGTTGTGCTGTGGTGGCTTGACGAGACCTGGTCTCGAGCTCGCAGCACAACCACACGCTTCCTTTTGCTTCTGTGCCTTACATGTCTAACAGTGTCGCCAAACTCGCACTCAAAGTTAAGTTATAGTACTTTTTGATGGTCGGTGTATATTTTATGATTTTGTCTTGAAGTGTAGTCACCCATACACTGAGGGACAAAAATTAGTTCCAGCACCTTTTTTGCGCTGCAATTTGAGTTTTGCGAATTGAGTGATGCTATTTAGATATGAGACAACGCCAAACAAAAGGATTATTTTTCGTAAGGGCGTGGTTAGTATAAAATTTACTTGATGAAAAAGAAGCTATAAATCCAATTGAATAGGAAATATTGGTTGCAACAAAATCCAATTGCTATACTTACTGAAAATTACCAAAATTCAACTGGCCACCCCGTTTTATTGTTACGTGGGCCAGGTCCGCAATCACAATCATATACCCTTTGTATAATATCTAATTTACTCCTGCCAGCTTTCCTAATGAACATTTTTCAAAGGGAAAAGCGAGCGAGACAGTATGACAGTGAGCGTGAGTGTGAGCCAAACAGTCGAACACGCGAGGGCGCCAATCGCCACACACGCGCGAGAACAAGATGACTTCTCTCTTGAGTTAAGCGCACGACTTCATGAGCGATCGAAACCGAACCCGAGCTGCTCATCTGTACGCTGCGAGGCGGAGTGATTTTGTATTGGTAGGATCTGTGTAGAAGAATACAAGAAGCGAACGTTACTGTGCGCGTAAATGTGAGCCCAACAGTCAAAGTGCGCGTGCTCTAACCGCCATGCACGAGCGAGTATACACACACTACTTTGGTGTGTCTCGTGCCGAACGAGCGAGATCGAGACTGAGCAGCTTGTTCGACTGTTTGAAAATGGCGAATATCCACGTGGTTTTATGTATCCAGGTCGTTCACCTGGATAAAATAAATGTCAATCAATCCCGTTGGGATGTTGTAATCGCTCCAGATTCAGCCAATCACAGAACACTCACTTGGATTGATTTGGTCAATTTCCAAGTGAATTTTGTAGTAACCACGCCCTACGTGCGAAGTTTGATCTGAGGGTACGAGAAGAAAGAGAAGAATCTCAGCTTTTTCGTGATTCGATGTATGCACCGTGTCGCAAGTCTAGTTGTCGAGCAAAAGTCCCCCCCCAAAGAAGACGTCCAATGATTTCGACGATTTTTTACATTTTTAATACTAAAAATTAAGAAATTTGATTGCGTAGCTAGTGGTTTTTACGGAATACAGTAGATGAATTCGCTATGGATCCATTTTTAAAGGGAAAAGTATAGATAGTTATTTATTTTAGATTTTTTAGAAATAAATTCGTCGACTAATCTTGGCAGGAAATCCTTCCACAAAGAATAACTGTTGGCTATGACATTTGAAAATGTAAGTTCAGGGTGTATTTGCTTGGCGAAAAGACCTTCGCGATCAACACCACCCATGCCTCGCTGCGTACGGCGACCAAGTCGCCGCATCTCAGCATGGACAGAAGGATCAATTCGAGTGCCGACCGAGTTAATTCGTCCTAAAGCTTTGCCTTGTGCGATCGCTTTTTCTCGCGGGCGGCTTCGAGCTGCTGCTGTGTCGGCTTCGCGTACGCTGTGTCGTCCTGGTGCTCGATGGGTACATATGGTCTCACCTTTTCGTATAGCGTAGCGATCTTCTCCGGGTTCAGTGTCGGCGGATCCTGCTCAGAGATCAGAGTCTCGAGCAGATAATCGGCTCGCTGCGCGGTCAGGTGGATTCTGTCGCAAGCGCGACGGAGATCATGGACGACAGCAGCCAGCTCAGGCGTTACACGGCGGTACACTACTCCTGGATGGTCGTGGCTCATCTCAAAGATCTGAAATTTCTGGATGGACGGGAGGTTCTTGCATTGCTCGCTCACCGCCGGCTTGTAGTCTTTGAGCATGCTGGGGCTGCATGTAACCACCACCGAGGAGCTCGCCGCCTCTTCGACGACACACACAACATGCTCGACTGTCCAGCGGTTTTGAGTAGCCAGGTGCTTACGGATATGCATGAATCCTCTATCGCAAGCGTTTATGGTATAGCCCTTGATAAAACATGAGCGACATGCCTTTGAGTGTTCCCTTGCGCACGAGGCCGAGCAGATACTTCACGACGTAGTTCTTCTTGTTCTGCCCCGTACAATTGTCAGCAAAGATCGTGAGGTGCTTGTACCCGTTCGCTCTTACTCGCCCTTCGACGAAGTGGTCCCGCAGTCAAATGACCTCATTGGTGCCTTTGCTAGCCTCCCGCTCGGTGTACACGTAGTGGTACTGCATTGCTTCGTTTGCAAAGTAGACGCCAAAGACGCGACATCAAGGAGTGACAGGTAGTACCATTGCGATGGCGTGGCAGTGACACTTCGCAATGTGAGGTTCTGGGAGAAGTCCATCACGACAACTGCGTTCTTCGTTTCAGCCCGAGCCAAGTCCGCTTTATCCACGCCCCTGTTGTACAAGAGTCCTGTCAGAAAGATGCTGTCAAACAAAAAATCCGAATATCCAAACGCTTACCGGAGCGTGAGCGCTTGAGATGTGTGCCGTCCAAAGTCCTCGGTTTTGCCGACCGATGACTGGAGGTGCATGTGGCGCTTGTAAATTGCGCACACGTCGCGCACGTTCGGCCGCGGAGCGCTTGTGCGAATCGTGGGGGCAATACCAGGTGAGCAGCTTCCGCGTTGTAGAGTTGGCAGGAGCGACGACGTGCTAGCCGTTGTCCTCGATATAGTTCTTCATCTCTTCGTGAAATCGGTCGCATGTGAAGTACGCTGGCAGCATTGTGTAGTTGACTGGGTGTAGTATTTTTTACACGGCCTCCCTCCGATCGCTGCGAGCGCACACAGATGGGTACCACGTCGCCGTCGCCCACTGCAAACGACTTGAACCACAAATCGAGACAGGAGAGATCCACGCGCTGGGCATTTGAGTTGAGCCTGTGGTTTAGCAGCTGAAGGGCGATACTCATGGCTCGATGTACGCACTTGTACCTCCTCACTGACGCAGTTGAAGTGCCGTAGCACGCGCACCATGAGTGACGGCACACCTTTTCAACGAGTGGGAGGATGAATGGCGTCTTATCGCGTAGCCCAGAATCGCGTCGTCTTTCAACGACGTCTTCTTGCGCGGTCACAGCCAGTGCCGTCGAGATGCTTGTCTTCCCCTCGTTTGCGGTCATCATCGACACAGAACACAAGGGTTCTTCGATCTCCTTCGCCTCGCCTTCCAGACGTCGCGCGTCGCGCTTTTCTGCACGGATGAGGGACACTACATGGGCGTGGAGGTCGGGGTTAGAGGAACTGATCCTTACGCACTTGTCTTAAAGCTCGCTGCTTCCATCGCTCGCCACCCCTCTCCAAGAGCTGTTGTCGCTGCCGTCGCTCGGCTCACTAGTGCTGACCTCACTGTTCGGCTGGTCGTCGTCGTCGCGAGCTTCGTCGCGCGTCTTCTCTTCTTCGTCTGGGTTCTGGTAGTCAGGGAGCGGATTGGGCGGAGTCCTCATCCGCAGCGAACTGCTCATAGTGCTGGCAAATGCTGTTGTGAGACCCGATTAAGGAAAGCAGGGAAGTGAGAGTTCATGACTGCTCATTTTCTCGTGGATTTCTCGGAACTTTACTAAAGTTCGAGAGCAAGTCCAGGCAAAACATCAGACTCGATTTTCTCAAAACAGCAAATTGGTTGATTAGCATCGGTTTGTATGCCGTTGTCTCATATGTGATCCCCACAACGATTCGCCACAAGATACACCAATTCCCATCACAAAAGCCGCAGTTGTTCAAGGGTATCCCATACATACAATGATGTGCCTTGCCCGTGAAGCTCTGGAATTTTAACCCTTCAGGTGTAGGTTAACAAGATGTACGCATTGACGATAAACGCCTTTAAATGGTTATCATACAGATTTAATTTTCCTGTTATACATGTGCCAGGAAAGTGGTACAGGTGGGAGCGCGATGAAGGATGGCCTGATATGTATCTAGTTAAACGACGTATTATAAAATTATAGAGCAAGGTCATTTTAAGTGCCTATTTAGGCCAGGCAATTAAATCGTCGTTTTAGCGAGAATAAAAGAGAATTATTTGATGCCCGTTCCTTCATCGCGCTCCCACCTGTACTGTATGCGCATGTATTGCAAACACCGTCAGATTTGCTTGCTCAGAGATAGTGGTGCAAAAGCGGCTATCCGATTTTGTCCTATTTCGGTGACAGCAGAACACAGCATCTTCAGATACAAGGGCAGACAGAAGGGTAGTCGGAAATGTAATACGAATACTTCGGGATGTCTGCAGAGGACAGACATTTCTATACCAGGGAAAGAATTGTCTACCATGCCAGAACGAGCAACAATCGTGCCGTAACGTACCGATTACGACCGATTATAATGTGAATTTATGAATGTGGCATGAATGTTACCTGTACGGAATATACTTTAGGAGATGTCTTCGGAGGACAGACGTAGATCACTTGGGAAGACCTGAAATTATTTTAAGTTTATAATTTTTCGAGAATAATTCTCGACATATCCAGAAAAAGGCCACATGAAGGTTACTCGAACGGTCAAAAATCAGAAAATAATATCAGAAAAGGTAGACCAAGTTACATCTCGGAATAACTCTGGAAAAATTCCAGAGAATTTTCAATTCTGCGGAAGGGACAAAAAGATAGTACCAGTGGAATACATTCAAAAATCAAGATGAATAGTCAAAATTTGAGCAATTTTATGATTGGAAGTTACTCAGACGAGCAAAATCTGAGAGTACAGTTTCCAGAACAGGATGCCATGGACGGGATGTCATGCCGCAACACACGCTCTGCTATTCACGACGAAGGGTACCCCGCTTGTAACCACACACGCGCTGACAAGCCTCTGAAAATGGGGTGCGGTGTGTCGATCATTTTTTTGCCTTTTTCGGTACAAACACGGTCAAAATGGCAGTTGTCAAAACGACAGCTTTCCCTGACGACATGACACTATGGCAGCGAGCAAGACACAGGTCAAACCTACAGAGACTACACAAGACAGTAAGCACTTCACGAGTGTGAGCTTCATAGCTTTGTAATTGCTCGTTAAAGAACACTTTGCATGCTTTTTGAGGAATTGTGTGGTCGTACACAACTTCGCAAGATAATTTTATCTTCTTTTTGTATGTATTCTACTGGCACTATATTTTTGTCCCCTCAGTAGAGTTGAAATTTTGTATGAGAGGCCCTCGAACAAGTATGAGTTTTGTGACAGGAATTGATGTATCTTGTGGAAAATCGTTGTTGGAATCACATATCTAAATACCACACACAAATCGCAAAACTCGAGTCATAGCACAAAAACAGCTGCTGGAAGTTTGTTTGTCCCCTAGTGTAGTGTCATCGCCATTTCCATACAAAACATAACTAAAGGCTGACTTGAAAAAGCACGCTTCGTCTTAAGTCCACGTGCAAGCTAGTCACGGTCAAGCACCGCGACACGAGCTGCTTGCTTCAGAGCAAGTTCTTGTTGCTCTCTTTATCTTCGTAAGCCGCCACCTTCAGATGAAAATGCTTGATGATCGCTTGAAGCGACACATCTGACACAGACTGCGGCCCCACGCGCCCCGAGATTGTCGCTCGAGCGTGCTCGATCGGACTTCAACCAAACATGAGGTACTGATCCAGTCGCTCGAGATGCCACTGCGCGTCCGATGCGGCGAACTAGGCAGTGCCTTCCTAGCCAATGATCGCGGCGAGGCACCCTAGTGCCCGCCAGTATTGATCGTTCAGGTGGGGGAACGCTTGACGTCCTAACCCGTTATTGTCTATCCACGAGGATTGATACAGAGACCAAGCCTATCCACTTCGGCGATGATTGACTACCAGTGCGGCCAAATGACACGCGGTCACACAGCACCTTGCGAGGAAGCGTTAACAGCGCGGCACTCCATTCTCAGTAACTCTCACTTACTTTGTTGGTAGACGACTTGAGCAAAACGTTATAAATGTAGAACTTAACCCTCCAAGCACCAAGCTACCCCTCAGAAATAAGCGAAATGTTCACATGTTTTACGTACAACATGCTTCTATGCAATTTTGACTTGATGTTTGAATAGGCAACATTAACTGCCGCGCCTGCGCTTGAAAAACGCGCCATATCATTTTGGCACGTTTTCAAATCGATACAACATGAACATCACCGATGTTGTATTTTTTGGCAAAAAGTCAAACCAGACCAAAGCATGTTGGATGGACAACATCTGAAAGTGCCAATCCATGTTGCCCTTTTTTCAAAAGTGCAACTCTTGTTGGCGTTTTGCTCCCGCTTTGTACAGTAGGAATGGTTGTATGGAGCAGAGAAGCTGTTCAGCACCAACCAGACACGCACACAAATAAACCAAATGCAAGTCTCATTCAACGAAAAGCGCGACTCAAAGCACGGCAGGCGTCTCATCCTGATCACCCCCGCCCGAGGTCACAGCAGCATTCTCTGCTTCCCCGACTGGCGTAGCACCGTCGCCACTCGCAGCACCGCCGCCACTAGCACCACCGCTTTCACTCCCAGCACCACCGCTTTCACTCGCAGCACCACCGGCACCCGCACTGCCGCTAACACTCGTACTGAACGGCGTACCCACCGTAGCCACCATCGCAGCAGCCACCTCGGCCACGGCGGCCTCGTCGATGCCGCTGAGCTCCTCACAATCACTCTCCTTCTCCTCCACGCCACTAACAGTGCGGCTGGCGCGCTTTACGAGAACGCTACCGGCCCGACGCATCTGGATGTCCCGTCCGATGGACGGAGCCGGGCGATTCTCCCCGTCTGCCCATACATTATGCCATATCTGATGGGAAGTCAGACCATTGAACTCAGGGCGACCGCGGTCTCTGTTGCATAAGTAGACGCTGCACAATCAAAATAGCGAGCGTCAGAGCAGTGAACAAATCCCAACAGCTAAAAAGCAAGCACTCACTGCGCGGTGCCGTCACTGCACGCCCCGCAGTAAAACTCGGACGCCTGCCGCTTCGCCATCTTCAGCAAACTGCAGATCTTGCGTTGGCGCTGCCGGCGCTTCTTGATGCCGTTCAAGACTTGGAAGTCGGGGCACTCGAGCAGCTCGTGCTCTTGAGACACGGGCTCGAACGCCGCGGTCTCGAGCCGCCAAGCAGCACCTGATTGCGCACCCCTTTGCTCTCGCTGTCATACACACTACACCATAGTCAGTAGGTACAAAGGCAAGCATACAAACCACGATATTGGCACTCACCGCCGCTGCCGTGTCGGAGAAGTCGGCAGGTGGCAGCTCGAGAAGTAGCGTCTGCAACTCTGTCAGGAACTTGGCGTGATCGGCGGGCTTTGCACCTCTCTCTTTTTGCACCTCTCTGTAGACACAAAGGCGTTCACCAACGCCATGTCCAGAAGGCCGAGGAAGATGGCCTTGTAATACTGTTTGAAGACCACCGAGGTCTGGATTGAGTATCTTTGGAGCGGACGTTGATCAAGAATGTCGACCCACCCATCCAGCGCTGATAGTCGCGCACAACGGACGGGCAGGGGACAACCAGTCGCTCACATCCAGGAAGTCCGCGCCCTGTATATGTTGGCAAATACAACATGCTCAGTCAAACATGTTGTCCACATGTCGGATATCCAACATGCCCAGTCCAACATGTTCTGCTTGTACGTACCCCAAGTCTCCACAGTCCGACTCCCACCCGTCGCGAGCAGGTGCACTCGCTTGTTGTCGTACCAATAAACCGATGTCATCTGCGGGCAAGCCTTGGTGACTGCAAACATGGAGGTCCCACGCGCGTTGTCTGCAGGACGCGCGCGCTTCTTCTCCACCAAAGACACTGGAAAGCCGATCCGGCGCGTCTGGATGGTCCCAATCGAGTAGATGTTGCGGTGCAGCAACAGGAGTGCGAGCTGTACGCTCGTGTAGAAGCGGTCAGTAACAACCGCGTGGTACACTCCGTCGGCACGGGCAGGGAGCACCAAGGAGAGGTTGCGCAGCACGGCAGCTGGTCCGGTGCTGGGGTCGAGGGCCACAGCAGCGCTTGGACCAATCTCGTCCGCTGTTTGCGCTTTTCCGATGTAAAGCTCGATACTAGCATGCATGACGTACAACATGCTCATATCACCATGGTGTCAGATCCAACATGTTCTGTTTGGCCGAAAAAGGCGGGGCTCCGGAGCACCAATGTGCCCCGGAGCCGACATGCAGACATGCAGACATGCACACACATGCAGGTACGTACCGGACGCAGTAAGCGGTCTTCGCACAACATGTGAGGAACAGCTTTGTTCCCCATTTGTGCGGTTTGTCCTTGAGATACTGCCTGGTCTGGTTGTAGCGGCTGCGAGACGGGATGATCGCCTCACCGAATACAAGTACTGCTGGCGTGCGGTACCCTTGCTTGAATGTGCGCTGTAGCACCTCGATCACGGATCGCACCTTCCAGGCGCGGTCCGTCTCCGTTCGTTTGTCACCATTGTTCGTGAAGTGTAGATTCTTCATGACGTGCTCGAATCGGTGTCTCGCCATGAACTGACCGCATGTGCCTGCAGGCACAGCACCTTTGCTTGATGTCGACCATTGGTCGTACAGGCGGCGCTTGTGCGGCACCAACATGCGAGCAATTACCAAGCTGACGCTCACTAGCAGCTGGTGCGGGCTGGATATCTCCTCTCTTCACCTCCTTGCGCAGTATCTCGTCTCTCGTCCTGTTGTTCTCTCCGTCCTGGTTCTCGTAGATGCGGCCGACTCGTTTTGCCAGTTGTAGGATACTGTGGCGGTTGGGCTCTTTGACTATCTTGCGCCAGAGACACTTCGGCATGAAGGAGAACAGCAACGCGAGTGGTGACTCGGCGACCGAAGCACTGCAAACGTCAGACCCGCCTCGCCATCAAAGAGACCTGGATACTGCTCGTCCTCTGGGAACTCGGTTGGATCTGTGAGAGACAACTTGGATGAACATGTTGGATGTCAGACATGTCCGACATGTTTGATGTCCAACATGATGGATCTCAAGCATGTTGGACCTCAAGCATGTTGGATCTCAAGCATTTTGGATGTACATGTTGTACGATACACCATGGCCACTTACCGAACTCCCAACCGTCGGTAGCCATCTGCCTCATCCGTGCAACGTCAGTCGCAAGGTGAAGCAGCTCATCACCATTGGTTGCGTTAGTGTCGAAGTCATCATCGCTAGCGTCCACGTCCAGTAGCACACCACCGTCGTCCTCGTCCTGCACGTTCTCGTTGTCGCTCCCTTCGCCGACCATGACCTCGACCTTGTCGAGCCATGGCTCGGCGTCACTCGCATCACTCTCACTGTCAAGCGCCTCGTATTCCTGCGCCGTGGCGGATGCACAGACGTTCACGTCCCGTGCACCACCACGCGCAGGTTGCGTTGACTGGTGTGCCCTCGCAGGTGCTCGCTGCGGTGATGTCGCGTTGAAGTCGTCGTTGTCAGCAAGAACGGCACGCTGAGCGGATGGTCTCGGTGGTGGCGTGCATGTTGCAAGCGCTGTAGCACGCTCATGCTCGCCGCGCGCTTCTGCGTCTACTGCAGCTTGGCGTTGTGGCGCCTTCGCAGCTGCGCTCTTTGCTGCCTTTGTTGCAGCTCGTTTGCTCGGTTGGCATGCAGCCTTCCGCTTGCCCGCAGCCCTTCCCGGTACTTCGCCGGCTGGAAGCTGCGGCGTTGTTGGTGCAGCAGCTGGCTGCGGTGTTGTTGGAGCAGCTGGTGCAGCATCACTGGTCCCATCTCCCTCGTTCTCTTGCGCCGTTGTGGCTTGCGTGGCACTCGGAGTGGTGGCAGCACGTGCCGCCGTGCCTGTCGCCTTCTTCGCGCCTCCCTTCGTCGCCTTCTTCTTACCTTTCGCTCCGCCCTTCTTTTTGGCAGCAGCCGCCCCCGCCGTAGTGGAGCGCGTCTCCGCCGTTATTCGCAACGCTCGTGCCGCCTGCTTCCCTATTGGTTGGCGAGCTGCTGGTGCTCCACGTTGCAAACGGATTGTGGGGTCCCCACATCCAACCCGTACTCAACCGCGATCTGCTCGCGTCTCTCTGCGACTAGTCGCAGACGTTCAGCGGTTGGCAGCCCCGCGAGTGAGGCGACA
>JAASGD010000440.1:0-22574 GCA_023334115.1 Globisporangium megalacanthum
ACATCCTGTGTAAAACCTCACCCTCCACATTATTCACATGATCTCGGCGCGGTTCCAGCAAGAGCGCTCCTGCTATACATACACCTTGCTGGAGGCTCTCGACCCCAGTTTGTTTCTGTTTCCGATAAACCTCCTCGAGATTGCTTGAGGGGGGGGTTGTTTCGGGGTATGTGCCTGGAATCAACAAGGTGAAGTGGGCTGTTCATGTCATGTCTGCACAACCACATTATACGGTTAAAAACGCCAAACGCCGTCAAATGCGGGCGTTTCTCATTTTTCAAGAGCGACATCTGGTCTTGCTACCGTTTCTATTCGTTCAAACACTCATTTGCTATTCGACACGATTTCAAAAAGAAAAAAGACCAGACAAAGGACTCAGATGCCAAAGGAAGAATGGTGATTCCAGGGGCATGTGCTGCATACAACAGGCGGCTGTCTGCGTAGTGCTTATCCAGCCATCCACCAAGGCTGTACCAATGAACGCTTAAGCTGGTGACGACATCTACCAAGTTTATCAACTGTTTGGCGTCCGCGATACACAAGAGAGGTGACGCTGTTATAGTGAAGTACATGCTTCATTTACTAGTAGGGCATTCCATGTCGGCACATTATTCCAGCACTATCAGCAGCAAAGCTTATAGACGAAATCTTAGGCCACTTCAACGAATGCTACAATGTAAGCAAGTACGCGACTGCTTCCAGGCAATTTTGTCCTCTCTCCGCTTGGAGATGAACTGATGTGCCTGCTGCTGACCCACTTGTGGGATGTAACTCCGAACTATGGGGATGTGTTGAAGGAAAAAAAGCTGGTAGTAGGCCAGGATTCCGCTGATTGTGACTGGCTTGCCGTGACACACGACGCCAAGAACTTCCGGGATCTGCTGTGTAGTGCGCGGTCGGAGGAGTAGTTGCCACTCGTGGATGTCGAACCCTTTGTCGAGGTTGCAGCGCGCAGCAGGCATCTGTGGGCATGGGTATCGTAATTCTAGCCCACAAGTTAGTAATACAATGCACCTCACTTCACTGATGTAACTTCGAACCAGACAATGGTGAGGCATCGCACCGCAAGCTACTGCGAGTTCGTATAACTGTCCTTTACTCTGACGATGCAGCCAATGCAATAAGTACAGATACAACACGCGAAGTTAACAACCAAGCGACGATCAATATCAACCTGCTGTGTGTCTTTGATTTTTTGTAGTCGGAATAAATGGTCACTGCACTATCAATAACGCGCGTCTAGAGTTCTACCCTATTTCATCATGATCGCGAGGCCGCAGCGGTCGTTCTTAGAACGTGGGTTTTGTTGTCTCAAGATCTTCTGTTGGGATTGCATATCGGAGCTCCGCATCTTGACACTTGCGAACCAGAGTTGGTTGCCGCACTCAATGTCCTCCTTATAAAAGGCAACATGTCGCAACTGGGTTACCATGGTCACAAGTATAATTATAGATTTCGCACTGTCAATTCTAATTTCCAGTGGGTAAAACAGACAAAAAAGGCATTCCCCTTGAAATGTGAAACGGGTATGGGAGTTTTGCTGCAGAATATGCCAAATGTGCGGCATTTTCGCCACTCCCAGACACGCATAGATCGTTACACAGTTTTAATGCTTATCGTCCAAACACCTGTTCTTAAAATTTATTGAGGCACCTAAAGACAAAAGTATCCTTATGGCGTTTTTGAGGTTTTTTAATGGCGCATACAGCGATAAACTTGAGCGTCTTGTCTACCCATACAGCCTTTCAGAATGAAAATCTCCCAAGTAGAACTCGAGATATCAAGCTTAAAAAAATGTTTTCTCCAAAATTTATTTATTTTTAAAAATATTAAATTTGTGGATATAATGTAGAAAATTGTGCTTTACAAAATGGTGCTTTGCGCCAACGTGCTGTCCCTAGAAGACCTCTAAAAATATCGATTTCTCGATCTGAGCGAACTTTCTTGAAACGAAACTATCCTTCATAATTCCCATACATCCCTCAATTATATCCCAAAAAAACATTGGCACAGTCGAAATGTATCCTAAAATATATTAAACTTTGTTTTGACTTTTTCAAAAGTATCCTAACAGCCACTATCTCACTTTCTGCTTACATCTCCACTGCCTGCTCACACAGCGGCTTCTTTCACTTCGCCTTCGTTCAGACGGCGGCACTTCGCTTAAGCAATTCGTTGCATCTTCTTGGTATCACGTGCTTTCTCTAGCTTATGTTGGCTCCATGATATCATCCGGGTCGTGATGTCAATAACCTCTACTTGCTTTCCACTCTGCACAAAATTTGTAATGTCTACTAGGATTGTTGTACAGTGCCGTGTAGCCCTCCTTGCACACGGCGCCGACGTACGGCAGGGCGTAGTTGAACCTCTTCGCGGTGCATTTTGTCTTGCTCGAGTCCATTCTCAACACATCGCCCTCGCCCTCATTGCTGCTCATCATCGCGCAAAACTTGTTTTGCCTTTTTCTCAGCTTCTACTTTCTGTAGTCCAAATCGCTCTTTCTACTTTGAAGGCCTCTAGCAAAAAACCTCAAAAACGCCATAAGGATACTTTTGTTTCAAGGTGCCTCAAATTATACACTGCCTGACCCTAAACCTAACCGTAGAAGTAGGGTACGACCCCTAATTCTGGTCTGCATGCTGGGGCTGCCCACTGAAAACCTATTCCGTCCCTTCGGGCCGTGTGAGTCCTTGCATAGTTACCCATGCATACCCCTATTTTTTATTATGATCGCACTGAAAGTATACCCTGATCGGACTCCACATATAAACTTCTAGACACTCGAAAAGTGGATGGCCGGAAGATGTAACATTAGACCACTTCAAGACAGCATCAAGCTCCTCTAGTGGTACCCGACGGACGCCAACGACAAGAAGAGAGCAGGAAACCGCTGAAACTAGTTGGAAGATGAAGACTTCTTGCTACTGATGCAGGTAAGCACAAACACACTATTTCTACGCAGACGCAGTGCAGTTAGTGAGGATTGGGAGGTGGTCGCTGCCAACGCCGCTAATCACGAGGAGTTTGCACGTCCCACTTTGACGACAAGAAGCCACATAATCGGTTCCAAGTGCTCCTCAATAAGCATCAGCAGTTTCAACAGCGACTAGGTTCGCAAGTTTGGCGGTGCAGATGCGTACCTGAGCATGCACCAGATTCTAGATGAGCCGGTAGAGCTACTAGACAGCAACAGACACGAATATCCGGAGCAGGTAGAGGTAGACGGAGACAAAAATGAGGGAGGGGAGGGTGATACGAACGGCGCTCAAGCTCGCGATGCCGCAATGATTTCGCCGACAAGAGAGTGAGTCGCGACAGAGGCTCTGAGTCTAACGAGTGTTGCAGGTCGTAGATCGGCGCTAGCACTCTTTGCCCTTGCACTGCACTTGTTGGTCAGTGAGTATATTCGGAACTGAGTAGTCGCGTGCTTCTCGAGTGCGCACACCTTCTCTCTCACGCTCTGCATCTCCTCCTGGCGATGCGCTAACTACATCTCTGGCGTACTCACAACCACATACAAACACGCATACGCAGCTGACTGGGGTCACCTGCGTACGCTGCGGCTGGACCTTGGATACCAACATCAAACTACACGCACCAGATGGCGCCAACCGAAGTCTGCATCACTCCTCCTGCGCGTCAGGCGTGTGGTTGTCGTTGGAGCAGTCGACTCCGATCGCCGATCGGATGGCGACGAGCGCTGGCTTGGGCAATGCCTTGGTCAGGATGTCAGCCTTCTGTCATGCGGAACTGCACCTCTTCCCGTCGACGCGTCCGTTTGTAACCTCGTCTTTGATGAAGAAGTAGCAGAGCGTGATGTGCTTTGCTGAGCCGCTGATCATGTCGTTACTCAACACCTTAACCGCGATCTGGTTGTCGATGACGACGCGTGGGACCACTGCAACCTGGAAAAGTTCACTCCCCATTTTGCGGTGTATAGCGCAAGTTGGAAAAGCGCACAACCAGACAACGCAACCTAACCTAAACCCTAACCGGCGACCAAAATGGCTGGGGGATCGGACGGCGGCGGCGGCGGGCCGCCCCCGGACCCCCCGGATCGCCCAGGCGAACATGACCGGTGGCAAGCTAACTCCGAACAGGCGGCGGCACAGCAGCCTCTTCTCCAACCAACTACTGGGACCGGAGTGGCGGCGGCAGTGACCGCGGCGACTGCGCCTGTGCGCGCCACGGCCACAGCAGCGGCGACCGGAGAGTAAGCACAGGTAGCGGTGGCAGCGAGCGCCGGGACAGGTGCAGCCACAGCGACCAGCGTGTCGACGCCAGAGAACACGGCGACGGATGAAGCGGCAGCAGCAGCTGCGGCATCCACGACGACGAGTAACGCCACGGCGGCCGCCACGGCACGAGAAGGCAGCACGCAGGCAGACGGGGTGCGAGCTGATGCGACGGCGACAGCGACGGGCATACTCGCGCGCGGAGTGCTGGCGAATGCAACGGCGACTGCGACGATAGCTGGGGAAGGCGCGCAAGCAACAGCATCGGTGGGAACGGCTGGAAGTATCGACATCACGCCGGCGCCACTCCCAGCGGGACCAACCGTCAACGGACGGCTCAGCGACGAGATGGCATTCGCGGCTGCTTCGCGGCCTGTGACGAAGACAGGCAAGCTGCTGGTCAGCAACTCGACGCGACTCCAGTAAAACCCTAGCCGCCAGCACAGTATGGGGCCAGGATGGAGTAGAGGCAATAAAGCGCGGCTTCGGTCCAGATAACCCCAATGCAGCCCAGGTTCTCAAAGTGTTGGAACTCATGAAGGCGAACGAACGGGCGAGTTCGGTTGAGCAGCGGGCGGTGGCGACTGCACAATACGCGGGCTCACCTGGACGACGCGCTCCGCCCCATGACCAGCACGGAAGAGGAGGTCTTTGTGGAGTATCTCCAAGCCAGCCTGGTGCTCGATGAACCCTCGCGCTTCCTGAAAGCGACACTGCCAAGAGCGGCGCAATCGACACTGCTCGTACACCACGAACTCGAGTTGGAAGGCCGCCTGGTCACGAAAGTGCCAGAAGGGGTCTACCTGGGCAAGCGCATCTCATTCCGGGCCATCATGCTGCACTTTCTGGAGGGAACGGTGGTCGACGGGAAGAGACCGGGGTCAATCAGGTTGTTCGTCAAAGCTGCCAAGCGCGTCACGTTTGACTCCTCGACTCGGCTGCTCGTCGCCGCAGCGGCATCCAAAGCGGCCGCTGGCGCATGGGATGGATTGGCCTTCCGACTTCACGGACACGACATCACGTTCAAAACTGCCCAGACGACGCCGGCGAAAGTCTACACGCCTGAGCATCAGCAGCGATGCTACACGTTGCGGGTGAAGGCGAGCCCCGCTATTAATGCGAGCACATTGACTGCATCTTCACTGCTGGGCTAAATGTCCGTGTTCTCGACCTGGCGCGAGACTCGAGCGGGCTGGCCAAGGACAGAGACGAAGCTCAACTATGGACGGTTCAGCTTCAAGGCAAAGCTTGCCCGCCAAGCCTTGTCGACGTCACTCATGTTGGCACCGGACTGGGCGACCTGTTCATCCACCACCAAGACCAGTACGCCAAACCGCCGTGGTATCGCTGCTACGGCCACGCGCACTCTCACGCGACGTGCAAGATCGCAGATCCGAGCGGCCGGCGAGCGAAGCATCACCGCACAGTCGACGTAGAGCTGGCGGACCATCGCAGGCTTGACCCTGTCGTTGTCGCCTCCGGCTCGCCGGCAGACATCCTCGCTTACCTGCTTCGTTGCGTCCAACCTGCGGAGGAGACGGTCCAACATGCGGCGGAAGCGCAATCAAGCCCTGAGCCAGCCCCGGAACCGAAGGCGGAAGACGCCGTCGCCCAGCCGAAGGAGACACAGCCAACGGCCGCTTAGAGATGACATTGGCTACCGCCGGGGTGCCAACCGCCGTCAGCCAAAACGAACAGGCTGTGCAGGCACGAGCGGGGCCTCCAAGGCTGATCCCAGCCATCCCAACAACAACCGCTAGCGAGAAGCCGTTCGTCGTAGTCATGTCGAAGAAAGCGAAGCGCAAGGCAAAAGTGCCGCGCGCCGGGCCACCTGCGGCGGCCGCGCCGGCGGTGGCGGCGTCAACTCCATCAACGCCGCTGACCCCAACTCCGACGCGCCCGGGGGTGGCTCGGCACCAGCCGAGGCCCGGTCCCGCGCGAACGCAGGCGCCAGTCACCAATCCTACACGCACGGCAGCGCCACCAAACCCACCACGAGTTGCGATGGCAGTGAAGACGGGGAAAGCAGCCAAACCGAGACGCGCGATCTTGGCGAGCACCAAAAGCCTGCTGCGTGTTATAGTTGGGCCCAGCCCGGACACGGACGTTGCCTTCGACTCCAGCATGCCCAACGCGGAGAAGGAGGACAGTGACACGGAGATGGGGCGTCTGGAGGATCCGGCGTCGCTCGCCGGTCTGGACTTGTCCGACACAGCAGGGCTGTCATGCACGGCGACCAGCTCATCCTGGGCCAGCGGTCAGACGTTCTACTCCGGTTCGAACTCCACACGCTTTCAGGACCTGGACCCGAACAGACCCTGCGGCAGACTTGCGGCGGCCAAACAGGCGAGAGCGAACAGGCGTCGAGAACAGTTCCGCTCGAAAGTGAAAGCGACAGGCCTGGCCGACCGTAGTGCAGGCGAGTACGGGGCGGCTCGCCTTGGCCGGCTGAATGCCCCACGCTCGGCTTCCTTGGTTCAGGCGAGTCTGGCTTCTTTCTTCCACTCTGGCACCCCGGGTGTCACCCGCGATCAGGATCCTCCAGCGACGGAGACTACACTCTCCCCACCGGTGGGACCGCCAGCGTCAGCTGAGACCGTGCTCTCCGCAGCGTCGGGAGAGAGTAGTGGCGTCTGCATCACGGCCGTCGTGGCACCGACCACCACCATCACCGCGCTCAGTACCTGGCTCGCATCCGTCGGCGCGCGGGTTATAGACGTGCCTGGAAACGGCAACTGCCCCTACGGCGCCTTCTACGCGTCTACGCTGGGCTCCTGCGAGTTCGGCACGAGCCTTCTGTACGACGAGCTGAATGCCGACACCGTCCAGCTATACAAAGGGCAGATCGTATGGGTAGCGCAAGACCTCGTCCGGAACGAAGCTGCTCTCGGACCGGCGCACGGTTACCTTTACTGCGACAACGCATGGCAATGCTAGCTCCCTCAGCGGAGCGGGCTGGACTCGAGGACCTCGAACGAATCCGTGACGGGCTGTTGAAGCACTACGACGAGGTGGCAGCGGTGGCAGTCACGGAGACCGTCCCGTACACGCACTGAGGCAGGATGGAAGAAATACAGGCGGCGGCCATGTACTTACGCGAGCCGGTCTACGTTGTGGACGTACTGGCGACTGAACAGGTGCTCGCACAGTGCCACGCCTACCCGGACGTGACCACGCCAGACGGGGAGACTGTCACCGTCGGGTACGAGAGTCCGATCGACATTTCTCAGCTCACGGAGCTGGTGACCAGAGAGCCGCTGTCATGGCTATGCCAACCGTACTGATACTACGGCACGGGGACGAGGGCAACCACTTCCAGGGCTTGCGGTTTAATGAGCGGCTCTATGACGCAATCTTTGGGGAAGAGGACGCCGCAGGCGGGGGCTGCAGAGCGCGGTTCCATGCGGTACAGGAGACGCTTGGGCTCGCCACCACCTCGGCCGTCCCGGTGTACGACTTCGACACGCCGGTAGACAACGACGGTGACGACTCTGACAACGCGGAACGAACGGTGGCGCGGACCGCGCAAGTCGTGACCGGCGGCGAACCTGCCCTCCTTTCTTCCCAAGACGCGGAGGCCACCGCGGCAATACGCACGCGAAGGGCCCCCAGCAACAGCGTGTATTTGGTGGAGGATGAAATGGTGTACCAGCGAATCCTCCAGCTTGCGAACATAGAGCGAGACAGCACAGCTGCGGATCGCAGGAAATGGCGCGCTTTCAACGAGCTCGACGCGAAAGCCTTCCTCGAGTGGCGGCACCGCAGCATCAGGGCTGGCGAGGCTGTAACCCCGGCAACTTTGGCCAGGATGCTGACTGTGGAGGCCGGAGCCGCGCCGGCGGACCGCCTTCTGCAGAATGCGTTCTACACGTTACATCACCTGGAACTCGCTGCAGAGCACGTCGGGGTGGGGCGACTCCTCGGGTGGGGTGGTCACTGGGCGGCCAGCGCTCGCTGTGCGCTCCTCACCAGGGTCGCGAACGAAGACTTGACGCCGGGTCACCTGCGGCAGCTTTGCTCCTCATGGGTGGTCGCCATTCAGGCCACGGCAGCGGGGGCCCCGAAACGCGGGATTTGCGCGCCCACGGACCGATGGGACCGCCTCAAACGGTACCTTGGCGACGACAATGTGCCGTTCCCAGAGGACGAATTCTCGGAAGATGAGTGGCGGCTGGCGCACGTGCTTCCTTACGTTGCGCTTGGGTGGCGACCTGTGAACCCGGATCTACGTCGCCAGAAGGTGGAGGGAGCCAGTTTGCTTTGAGGATGTCGTCACACTACTCACCAGGAGCGAGCACGCTCAAACGGCCATCCGACGCGTCAGCTCCAGCAACGACTGGAGCGTGGTCCCGGTAGCCTGCTTGCAGCGGTCAGCCCCGCCATGATCTCGCCGACACAAGCGTCTTCGGGCTCAAGTGTCGGTCCTCGGTACTTAGGGCACCTCGGTGCCAACGCCGCCCAGGAGAGCCAAAGAACCGGCCCTCTCACCAACGCTGCTCACGACGCCCACGATCGAGGATCGCGGCAACGCACCGATACGGGTGCGGACGGATCTGACAGGCAGCGTTCCAAGGCTCCAGGCAACACCACCGATCAGCCTACTCAGCGGTCTCTCGCCCACTACTTCCCGGCTGTCACAGCTGCCGACCTGGGCGCTGCGGTGACGGGCGAATTTGACAGGGTGAGACGGCAACGCGCACCAGCGAAGCATAAGCGGAGGCACCTGTAGCGGGCAGAGGCGACGGTCGGGCTGCTCACCCAGAACGTACGAGGATTCCTCTCTGACTCGCCGACCACGCTCGACTGGCTTCGCTCTTTCCGGCACCGAAGCGACAACAGCTCACACGATCTAGTACTCCTGCAGGAGACCCACGCGAATGACCCGGACATTCCCAAGCTCCAGCGGCAACACAGCGCAGCATGGGGATTTGATATTGCGAGGGCGAAACGACCCATGTCACTCTGGTCACCAGCGGAACAGCAGAGTGGCGGATTCGCGATCCTGGTTCACCCGTACTCAACAGTGACGGATCTCACTCCGTATGCACGGGAGAGTTGGTCACAATACTGGTTGGGAGCGACATTCCAGCTACACGGCGCCAAATTTCTGATCGTGAACGTGTACGCCCCCACGGCGGCGACAGCGCGCGACCGGATCTTCAAAGAGATTCGCGAAGCGGTGAGCGGTTTCAGTGGCCCAATCGTATGCTGTGGCGACTTCAACTGTTGTCTCCACCCGCGGCAGGATCGCGCGAACCAAGCCAATGCACGTTTGCACTACTCCGACGCGCTGGCCAAGCTGGTGGGCGGACTGCGGTTGAGCGATGTCGCCGCGGAAGACGTCGAGCAGGCGATCACAGTAGCGGAATGCGGTGCTTTCGTGGCGCGTTTTCACACGTACTCGTACACGACGGGCACAGGGTTACGAGCCAACTCCAGACTCGACCGGTGGTACGTGAGCGACAGCTGCGCCACGTGGGTACTGTATGTGGAGCGCACCACGCCCGGAAGTCTGTCGGATGATGACGGCCTGGCGCTCCGGCTCGCCAACCCAGAGCGATGAACTCAGGTCAAGGGGCGTAAGAAGTTGTACCCGGTCCCAGGCCACGCAGTAGCGGAGGCAGCACTCAGGGCAGCGGAGCTCTTCGGCGTGCTCAACACGGAGCTCAAAGACCTGATCAAGGCGGTACCGGCGGGCCGTGCAGCCGCCGAACAGGCTGCCCTGTGGTGGGACGCGGCCAAACTCCTATTCCGGCGGATGTACACCGCCAGCGTCAAGACATGACAACTATAAATCGCCCGGTCGTACCGACAACGCCACAGCAGGCTAGTGGGAGCTCTGGCGGAAGTCGAGGCGGGAGGTGAGCGACCGGATGCTGTCGAGCGCGATGCGACATAGCGCGAGACCATTTGCAGGCGGTTGATAGCGTGCAATCGTGACTGGGCGGAAGCGCCCGCCAGGCGGCTACGGCAGGTCCACACGAAACTCGGGCCAGAGGCGATTCGAGCCTTCTTTGCGCGCGTCTCCACCAAATTCTCGGACAACACCGTTTACTCGCTCGAGGAGGCCCCCGCCGCATGCCCACCACGACAGCTGGCCGACACTATGGCAGCTGAGTGGGCTCCCGTCATGCAGCAGCCGCCGACTCGATTGACCGCAGTGAACAGGATGCTGGACGGCACCCGCTGGCCGAATGCCACTGAGGCCACCATCGACGGCTTGGGTGCCAACATCACCGACGCGGAGATCTACGCTGCGCTCCGGCGTTTCAAGCGCCACAAGTCGACTGGTCCGGTCAGGCTTCCCAATGACTGGTATCGTGACCACGACCACCTGGTCCCCTTCCTCACGCCGCTCTTCTGACACTGGTTCGCCAACTGGGTGCTACCAGGCGTCGTTTGGAGACACGCACGTACAGTGCCTGAAGAAGAGCCCCACGGCTACAAGGCCGCTCGACTACAGGCCAATCGCTTTGCTCAATTCGGACTACAAGGTGTTCGCCCGCGTGGTGGCGAACCGGGCCCAGCGCGTGCTGGCAGAGGTCACCCATGAGATGCAATCGGGGTTCGTGCCCGGCCGAAGTATCCACACCACGATCGACATCCTCTTGGCAGCGCAGCATCTCGGCGCGACCTCCACGGCGCAGGGCTCGGCTCTCTGCCTTATGGTTGATTTCGCTAAAGCGTACGACACACTGGATCGGCGGTTCCTGCTCACGGTGCTCGGGCGAATGGGGCTCCCGGACGCGATACTGACGGTTGTCGACGCCCTACACCGCAACACAGGAGCGGTCTTTGTCGTCAATGGGTAAAATTCGCGACGGGTGGTGGCCACGAGAGGGATACGGCAGGGGTGCCCACTCGCCCCCCTGCTGTTCATCCTAGCAATGGACGTATTATACCGCGCCGTCGATGGGCTCGGGATGGACGGTGTCTCGGTACCAACAGCGGGCAGCACCACGGATCTCCGCATCAGCGGGTACGCCGGCGACACAACGCTCTTCCTCTCCTGACGTGAGGATGCTGCCGGCTACGTAGCGCTCTTGGACCTGTTCGGGAACGCCGCCGGCCTCAAAGTCAACCTGGCGAAGTCGATCATGCTGTGGCTTGGAGAATATGGCGGCGCAGACGTCAACGGTATCCCCATGCTGGGCAGCTGTGAGACCGGCCGGTACCTGGGAGTAAGAGTGGGGCCTGGGGCGACCGCGACCGCGAACTGGACGGCCTGCACAACAGCGCTCAACGCGCGACTACAACTAGCCGACATCAAGATTCTCTCGACGACTCAACGGGCGACGGTGGCAGCGGCGGTCATCGTCCCGAAGGTGCTTTTCGTTGCGCGTCATGCATGGCCTCCCAAAGCAACGCTCGACTCGCTCCAGCGGTACATTCGTGGGTTCGTGTGGGGACGTCGCGACGGCAATCACAAGCGGGCTTGGGTGGCGGCTGAGCAAACGGAGCTCAAGGTCGCCAAAGGCGGCATCGGCATGCCCAACATCGCGACCCAACTCCACACAATGGCAGCACGCACGGTAACAAAGTGGGCTCACAACGCGACGCGGTTTCAACAGACGCTGGGGGACATCCTTAGCGGGGAGAACATGAGCAGCGGAACAATCATCATGCCAAGCACGCGAGGGCTGCCGTTCCGAACCACAGGGTCCTTTTGGACCACCGGGATGAACGTGGTCAGCGCCATGCATGCCTGGCCACGAACGCCAGCCATGGTGGATGCGATCAAGGCATGCGCGCGCGAAATAGAGGGACAGCAAATGAGAGTCACGTGGGGAGAAGAAAAGTTGGAGCTGGACGCGCTCCATGTACCTGCAGGAACCGCGAGAGCCTTGAACGACCGAGCCAGGAGCGATGGGCTCACCTTCTGCGGCGAATGGCTAGGATACCGCCAGACGAAGTCCGACGGATGGCTGCTCGACCGCACCCGCCAGCCATACCGGCTGGCACGGTCCGCCCTCTCACACGGCACCACGTGCCTACAAGACATCGCGACGTGGGAGTGGGTCAGACCCGGAGTCGTTTGGTTCACGCCGACTGTCAAGCGGGTGCCCGGCGCCATGCGGAAGCCGCTGCGCGGGCTGTGCACTGCAATCCCGTTCAACTTTCCGATGCTGCTCTACAGGCACAAAGAGGCGCGCTTGCTCAGACCCGACCCCTTGCATCTCGACAGAGAGCACGACTCGACGATCGACGACGACGGAACCGTCTCCCACAGCTTCGTCGCGATGCCCACCTCATGTTGCCAGGCGCGCACGTGCGCAGAACTGGAGCTGCGTGCGACTGCGGACCACGGGGTCCACGACCAAGTGCGCTTCCACCCGATGCCTGGGATCACGAGGCTCGTGCAAGTATGGCAAGGACCGAGACAGCGGAAGCCAGAGCGTACCCGGTACCGAGCCACGGTCGCCGCCAGATGGACCGCGAAGGGCGTGAAAGCGAGGGACGAGAAGGCGGCGGCAGCGCACCACGCATGTGGCATGGCTACCCAAATGCAGTACGGCCTGTCACGTTTGAGCTGGAAGGAATGTGCCACGCTCGCCAGTCGTAATGCGTACGAACGGCAACTCCTCATGTGACTCAAAGCCGGAAAGATGTCCTTCTAAAACCGACAAGCTGAGAACTCCAAGTGCACACACGCCGGGCGCATGAGCACAGCGAACTCGAGACATCACCTCTTCTGGGAATGCGGCGTGGTGACGGCACTTTGGAAGGAGCTTGGGGAGAGATGGCGACCACTGGGGGTCCACGCCGCGACGTCCAACGCGCATGAGGTCTTCGCGTTCCGCATATCCAGCCCACCAAAGGAGGCATGGTGTCTGCTCAAGGAGAGCGATTGTCGGCTCCAGCTCAGTAACCAACATCTCGACCAGCTCCACCGCGCGGCTGCGATGGTGTGGGCGTTCTGCTGCGCCTCTGCGGTGATGGCCTTGTGGCACCACCACCTCAGCTCGGCGGCGGGTGATAAGTGCACACCGCGACAGCTGTGTATGACAGCGGCGGCTCGAGCGCACGCCGGACTGAGAGCCCTGGCGAGGAGCACAAGAGCAGACACCACCCACTCCACCGCACAGGCCACAGGAGAGGTGATTGAACGCCTGACGCTCATACTGTTCCTCTTTTTCGGCGGCGGGTCACGCGGCAACCCGGGACCGGGGGTGCGGGCTCAGTCATCGTGCGGGTTTCGACAATGACGAGTACGCAGCAGCTCGTCTGGGTCGGAAGCATGTCCTATGCCAACAAGACGACCACCAACAACAGGGCCGAGTACCTTGGGTTACTACACGGAGTCCGACGCGCGCACCACGCCAACTACGCACCACTGCATATAGTCGGCGACAGTGCGATGATCATCTCACAACAACGCACGCACGGACAGCCCAAGAACCCGCGACTCGCGGCGCTCTACCGCTCTGTCAAACGCCTGGTGGAGTGTATGGACATCCGATCGTGGAGCCATCACTACCGAGCTTTCAATTGCATGGTGGACCACGCGGCGAATGTCGCAATGGACAGCCGCCGCTCCATGCAGTTCACGCTCCCAACGGAGCGCCGCGCCGCGACGGAGCTCGAACGCCTCAAACACACCGACGTCAATCATTGGATCTCCAACAGACAGTCCACATCGGAAAGCAGCTCGCTCTACCTAGCAGCTGACTCCCACTCCACCACGTGACTGCGCCGCCGTAACAGCCGAACCAGCCCACGACCTCCTGACGAACCTGCGAACGCACTGTAGCAGGAGGAATGGGTATTGAGCCTCGCACGCCGTAGACTAATATACCTCACCTACTACTACATCTGGAAAAGTTCGCCCAGAAGCTGCCGCGCCCATCCGCCTTCTGAGACGCTGGTCGCATCGGCGGCAAACTCGGCCTCCATCGTTGACATCGCAACGACTGACTGCTTCTTCGACGACCACACGATTGGCATATCGCCTAACGTCACGACAGAACAACTTGTTGACTTACAACCACGTTGGTCGCCGGCCCAGTCTGCGTCAGACCAGATCGTCACGTGATAGGTACGCGGCTTTTCTCGTACCATAGGCCGAAGCTCGAGGTGACCTTTAGATAGCGAAACACGCGCCGGATGAGCTGCCAATGGCATTCACGCGGGCGCTCGCGGTGTCATGACGCAAATCTCACGGCAAACGCGATGTCTGGTCGCGTCGTGTTCGCCAGCCGTAGCAGTATTATGAGCGCCTCCCGTACTGAACGCACGTCTGCGACTTTCTTGCTCTCTTGATTGTCGTAGTCGATCTTCTTGTCTATAGGTGTCGCGTCGGGCTTTACGTGCTCGAGGATAATTGAGCGCAGCGCGTCGATGACTGGGTACTACTGCGATAAGTAGAACTTGTCATCCGTCTCGTGGACTGTGATGCCCAAGAACTTGCTCACCAACCCGAGCATCTTGATCGAAAATCGCGCTTCGAGCGCCTGCGCAACGTTGTGGAGTTCTCGTTCGTCTCTCGCCGCGAAAAGTACGTCGTCCACGTAGTGGCCGAGAAGGAGGGCCCCACTTAAGCGCTGCGAGTGATAGATGCATGGATTCATGCGCGACTTAGGGAAGCCGAGCTCGATAATGAAGCTGTCAATGGCGGCATTCCAGCAGCGACCGGACTGCTTCAAACCGTAGAGAGGCTTCCGTAGCCGCAGCACTTTGCCGGCATCTAAGCTCAGCTGCTCCGGTGGCTTCATGAAGATTGACTCCTTGAGCTGGCCTTTGACGTACGCGTTTGGCACGTCTCCATGCTCGAGCTTCAATCTAAGCATCGACGAGACGGCAAAGAATAGTAGCACACTGGACATCTTGAGTACAGGAGCGAGTGTCTCGGAGAAGTCGACACCATTGCGCTGGGTGAACCCGCGTGCGACAAGTCTAGCCTTGAAGCGCTCGATATCTCCATCAGAGGCGTACTTGGGATGAAGCACCCACTTGGAGCTCACCACGTTGACACCGCGGGCTGAACGATCGACTACCTCCCATGTTGCGTTGTCCACCAGCGCATCCAGCTCCTCGTGCATGGCGGCAAGCCACTGATCGCGCTCCAGCGACTCCAATGCCTCTCCAATTATCTTCGACTCGTGCACACGCATCGTTACCATCGCGCCGGCCTCAGTAAACGCGCCGCGAGAATGACCGCTCGTCGCTCTCGACGCATAGCAGGTGGCAGATCGTCAGCTGCCGGTGCGCTGCTGCCGACCGCCGATTTGCCGCTCACTCCGTCTGTGTCGTGGCTGCTCGATTGTGGTCCGACAGGTGCCTCAAATAGCTGAACGTACTGCGAAACAGCAATCGTCTTGGTGCAGGCGATGTACACGCGGTAGCATTTCACTTTCTCGTCGTAGCCGACGAACCGACCGTGCTCGCACTTCTTCTTCGTGCCCATCGTCCAGTTCCTGACGTGAACAGTCACATGCTGTCCCCATTTCATCACGATGCTGAAGTCGGGTGCACGTCTGGTCAAGAGCTCGATCGGCGTCGAGTGATGCGCGTTCGTCCCTGTCGGCAGCCTGGTGCGTAGCCACGACTGGTGCTTCAGCGCCTCTGACAAGAGTGTACGTGTAATGTCCGGTGCAACAGCCATCATCGACCTCATGCCATTAAATACGGTGCGATGGCGTCGCTCGACCTTGCCGTTTGACGACGACTTGTCAGGCTCGGCCAGCTGCTGCCTCATGCCACGCGACTCGCTCCACGATCTCATCTCGGCAGTGTCGAACTCGTTGTCGCTGCGTGCGACTTTTACGTGCATGTCAAGTTGCCGCTCGAACTGAAGCACAAACGCCTTGATCAGAGGCAGCCAATCGGATTTGTGCTTCATTGGGAACACTTCGCCGCAGCTCGACGCGTAGTCGAACGTCATCGCTGGGCGTTTCGGGTAGCGGCTCCTCGAATGGGTTCATCTCGAAGAAGGATTCCACAAGGTTTCTCGAGACTGGTGGCGTGCCCAAATCTTCTCCTCGGAAACTTGTTGGCTCATAACCTGTTGCAGCTCGTAAATCGGTGCGGGCACTCTTTGCCCGTGTACTGCATTTGTTCCACAGTGAGTATATTCGGAACTGAGTAGTCGCGTGCTTCTCGAGTGCGCACACCTTCTCTCTCACTCTCTGCATCTCCTCCTGGCGATGCACTAACTACATTTCTGGCGTACTCACGACCACATACAAACATGCATACGCAGGTGACTGGACTTTGTATACCAACATCAAGTCACACGTAACAGATGGCGCCAACCAAGGTCTGCATCAACGAGTCGAGAGGGAAACTCAACAACATGCTTGCTCTCACGTCCACTGGTACCGACAACGAGATTGCGTTCAAGCGAGACAAGCTCGACCGTCGACGACAATAGACCGGGCATCGGCTCCGTTGATTGGTTCAGGTGTAACCGCAAGTGCGTGGTCGACCGGTGCGGGTAAGCACGAGCAGTCATGTACTGCACCACGCAATATCCGTATGAGCCGGTCGCGCCGTCATTGACGCTGTATTGAGACAATAAGGAAAGAGTACCGCTTCGGCAAACCCGTCTCGATTTGGTTGTATTCGCGACGCGATTTATCGCGCCAGGATAAGAGGATAAGAAGTATGGTAGTGCTGTCAGCTCACCACTCTGACGACGAAAACTGCCAGCCATCCGATTTCGTAGTGAAGGTGCAGCAAGAAGTTTGCGCAATTATTTCTATTCATGGACGCCGGGAAAATTGGTAGTAGTGCCCTTTTTGCCAACCACATCTGCTAAGCCAACATCAGTAAAATGTAAGCGTGATGCCGCCACTGTCTCTTGATCACTGTCGTTTAAACGATTGATGTGGGTCCAATAACAAAGATCGCTGTCGTCTATGACAGTCCGCTTAAAAATCCTGCTGGTACGCGTCAAAGGCAGCGCAAAGGCACAGTCTCAACAACGGCTCTCGTGGAGAGTCGTTTCTAGTCCGTCTTTGCAGCGCCACCAACGCTAGCTTTGAGAAGGACAAAGTGCTCAAGGAAAAACGGTATATTGCTGTTGAAGTCTTAACGACGGTGTCGCTAAGAGTCGCAGATCTTCTCGAGCGCACGTTCGCCCGTCCAGAGCTATTTTGCCTAGCCAATGCTATCTCGACTATGCACTGGAATCACTAGTACACCCGCCGATGCCAAGTTGTCCGACATGAAGGCACTCCTGAGGGTCGGGGCCGCATCTATCTGTCGTTTGGTAGGGTAGGCGGCGATGACGACGTTTACGTGGACCAAACGCATTGAAGAAGCGCAACTGCACCAGGCATTTTGTTCACCACCGCTTGTAAATCCTCTCCCCTGCAGTGCACGGTGACAAAGCGCAGACAAAATGGCTGCTTGCGCTGTGACGGGCTTCGCACAACCCCCTACGAGAAAGCGTTAACAAACGCGACACTCCGTGCCTAGTAACTCTCAGTTATTATGTCTCCACACAACTTTAGCAATACGACGTAAACATTCAACTGAATATATTGTGCGTGTGTGTTCCTCTACCTCCCTGTCTGCCTACATGATAAAACAACAATAAAACATGGAAGGCAAAGACAATAGCTGAGAACCACTTGGCATGCTAAAATGGATATGTGTTCTAAGTTTACTCAAAGGCAGGTACAGTAGATGTATATACGCGATACGTCACGTGGTTGAATAACACTGTGCTCCACCTAACGAGGTTACGTGGAGCCTCATTACATGCGCGACGCGATTCGTATCGATTGTCGACGAAAAACGTTAGTCTTGGGCAGCGTGAACGCCCTCACTAGCGCATTAGAATTCTTTTTAATTCATATTGACGCTGCTGTCTCACTCACGATGTCGAATTGGCATTGTGATTTATAGTCCGCTACACCAGTCATATGGCTATTTCTGGCCTCTGATACCAGCAACAGCGTGCAGCTATAGTTGGTCATACAACTTCTCTCTTGTATACTACTTCGTCCCATATCTATTGACCGAACACGCATTTTATGCAGCCCTTTTTATTAATTTTACGCCGATTAGGCAATGAAGAGCTGCGTCCTACTCGTATGGCCACGTTCTAACGATTGATGTGCCGTTTGCTATATTCTGATTGGTGGACAAACGGAAACCACAGGAAAGGTACTAATCAGGATAGCAATAACATACTCTAATAAATTTGAGTGTACTATGTTTTCGTGTGATTGTAGTGTGATTTGTTGATTCGGTAAACAACCACAGAATGTAAGTGTTTTTTTCGTGAAAAGATGTGGGACAACAAATAGAGCATGCATACATAATTTTGGGGTGGAGTAGTAAAGCAGTTTGTGGGCCAGCTCTATCTCGAAATATCTTGAAATGCAGTGAATGGCAATGCCACACACTTTCTAAAAGTTTGTAAACCAACCATCTACTTGTTGGCGATTTTGTTTTTATTATTATGTATCCCTATACATTGACATAACAGTTTGGGTACGTTCCAGGTTTTCTATGCTGTCGTTTCTGGACAAACCACCCTCAACTGTGTCTCCTGGATTTCGCTTTCGGGCAAGCGTAGAACGCCCAAAGCGAAATACTGGCATGATAAGTGGGGAGAGGCATAGCATTGACACCCTTCACGCTGTTTGGGTTTCTTTCCGCTTCCCCAACACTGTAGAAAAGGCAGCAAGGTATGGAAAGTGTTGGATGGGGTAGTGGCAGAGTAGTATTGATCATGGATTTTACAGTGTATATTACTCCTGTGCTTCCGAAAATGTTAATAGTTTACTTCCTCTGTGTCACAAAATAATGGTGATTTCGATTTTGTGTGTTTTACACAAAGGATTTACGCAATTTGATTAGTAAAAAAAGTATTATTGGCAAATTTGTCAAATGTCTTTGCTTGAAAAATATTTAGTGTCCTCAGTGATTTGCTGAAAATGAAAAGGGGTTTATTTTGGGATTAACATCTGTATACATACTAGGCAAAACAATCTGGTGCCTTCGGCTATCCTTGACATAAAACATAAGGAAAAATTGATTATTTCTTTTGACTTCGATTTCCAAATTACTAAGTGCCATAACTTCGGAAATCATACACTGTTTGACATTTTCGCTGCGTGCTGTATGCAGATTGGAGCAGTGTTGTCGCCTGTTTTTCTCGAAAAGACGTATTTTTAGGTTTTAACGATTTTATCCATCAATCAGCGATAAAAACGAGGTAAAAACCTAGAAAAATTATAAATTTCTGAAATTTTCCAGAGTTATTCCGAGATCAGACTTGGTCTACCTTTTCTGAAATTATTTTCTAATTTGACCGTTCGGGTAACCTTCATGCGACCTTTTCTGGATATGTCGAGATTTTTTCTTGACAAATCAGAAACTCAACATGATTTCAGGTCTTCCCAAGAGGTCTTCGTCTGCCTGTCGCGAAGCTGTTTGTCAAGCTGTACGCGCGCTCGTTCCACAACGTCCACACAGTTAAGTTTAATATCGCGGCTGAGACGAGTCCGTGGACCCACATTGTGCTCGTCCGGAAGCACGATGCTTCGTGCAACATCTGGTGGTAGGATGGTTTAAATACGATTCGGAATTTGTCGAACATGGACTGTTGTCTGTTTATCCTTTTGTCCAGTTGGGGATAGTTTTGATAAATTGCACAGCAAAAGGCATTGGTCTTGATAAATATCCAACTATATTGCTCGCCCATTTCGCCAAACAGAACTTCAACAAGTATTGTTCGACGATGGCTCAGTACAGGAGTGTGGAGTTGAACTGCTTACTGTTTATCTGGTCGCTGCATATGGCGCAAAGGCACTTCTCGAAGAATTACTCGGGTCCATAGTTGAACGTGATCTCGTCACCGGTCTTGATATCGCGACAGGAAAATATCCCAACACGCTGCTCTCCTGCAATTGACCAAATCTCCGCTCGAGCATTAGGCCGATGCGAATGGTTGATCAGCCGCGATATTCCCCCAAAATGTTGCGAGTCGATTCCAAAACCGTCGATCCCCATGACGTATTTGTCGGAGCCCCACTCCTCCTCCGGAACGATGACCCCAACGTACTCACACAAGAGCACATTCTTGTCGATGTGACAGGTTGCAAAGACTCCATCGCCGCGATCGCCACAGTCTTGCCGAATAAGCTGAGGGACAATCCCCGTCTGAATCTCGCGATTGCCACAAGATCTGCTGACCCTGCACGACAAATCGCAGCACTGGATAGACGACAGACGGTTATCACAAATCTCTCCGCACGCACGCTTGCAATCCCACTGTGCTGTCGGCAGTCGTATAGGCAGCATGTCCACACAGATACTCCGGTCGATCGGGTTGTAGCCGCCCGGGTGTACAGATTCCGCGCGAATCTTAAGCCAACGAGCTGCTTGACGTAGAGCGTGATACGCTAGCGCCGCGGCCTTCTTAGGCTCCAGTTTACGCAACGCCGCGTACACTGCTGCGAGGTCAGGATAGCCTCCAGTTTCTTTGATCTTCAGCATTAGCCACGGGAAGATTTGGGAGTCGGTTTGCCTCTTCTTCGAAATGTACGTTGCTGTTCCCGTATCGCCGAGATCACCTTCCATCTTGCGCCAGTACTGAAGAGTAGTCGCAGGCATCGAAGTCTCCCTCGCCATTGCTGCGGCCGAGGTCCCCGTCATCTTCATTTTCGCCAGTACTATCTTGCGCTCTTTGAACGAAAAGTTCTTGTGACATTTAATTCGGGCCATTTCTGTTCAAAAAATATCAATACGTTTGTCAAGGATCAGCTTAAGGGCTCATCAACTAAGCAATACTAGTACCTGACAGCAAGGAGAATACTCAACTACTTGTATGTTTGGCGGAATTTTCAGCCTTCTTGACACAGAGACTAGGTATTACAGACTAATCAAATTAATATAAGGACCAGCTTTTGCTTCGCATAAGAAAGCACCTACACTGTAAATTAGCTCGAAGTATTCAAACTTGAAAAGCGGCGTGGAGAGCAGAACGGCTGCCACCCTCGATAAGCATGTGGAGGTAACCTAAACATGTCATTATGATGAAATATCATAAACAAGTAATTTAATTTTTTAAAATACAGCTTCAGACAAAAAATGTAGCTAGGAAAATGTAACCGGTTCAGTTTAGTTACTTTTTTCGAATTGCCAGTAAACATAATTTCAAAATCCAGAGCTTTCCGCGCTTCGCGCGGCACTTACTCGGAGCACGCAGGGGTATGCTGACGCAATGGATGTTCGCAGCTGGGCGCGTCACTACCGAGCATACAGTTGGATAGCTGACTTGGCTGCTAACCACGCCACGGACAGCCAAACTTCAGCATGGTACACCCTGCCAACCACCCGACCAACTTCCAACACACTCAAGGCACACCCGCACAACGACGTAATCCATTGTATCATGAAACGACAGACAACCGACATGTTGGCAACACATCGGATACGAGAGCGGCTCCACCACCCGTACGCTGTAACGCCGTAGCGGTACCACCAGCGACGTCCTGACGAACCTACCTCGGTAACGTAGCTTGAGGAATGGATAGAGAGACTCGCGAACTGTAGTCTAATGTACCTCACTTATACTACTACTATAGCCAAAGAGAGGCGGCTGCTGTGTTCGGCGTAATCCCCAATACGCTGCAAAAACGTCTGTACCGAGGGTATCCTGATGTGTACACGACACGAACACGCATCGTCTCCAACACTATCCGCTGTTATTACTCTCGCTGCAGCTCAACCTCGAATTCCAGCTGTTGATGATACAGTCCCAGCTCCTCCAGATCTCGTGGGCGATTCGGTTTGAGCCACATTCATCTTAGTTGCAACTCCAGGGTCAGCACTGTATACACCTCTCCCTTTTACAGCTCCCGCTCTACTTCACCAGAGGCATCTGCTCCTGCTCGGGATGTGGCTCCAGCTCGTGCTCCTTCTTCGGCACTTTCACGTCCGTTTCACGCTCAGTCGCCATCGTTGGCAACTCCTCCGGCTCAAGCTGACATAAATCTCAATATCAAACTGGAAGCTCTGCTGCAGGAGACCATTTCCGGTACGTTTCCGTTCGCCCAAGGTGCCGTTTCATGCCGCTTTATCGGAGACATCATCGATGTGATGATGTTTCCATGTAAGCACGTCACGTGACCAAGGACAGGGTCAGATTTACCGAAGCACTACTCCTCCTGCCAACGGTACCTTCGGTGTTTGGGGTCTGCGGATAACTCTCTCAAGATCATGATGCAAGAGCAGGATTGCCCGGATTTGGCGCGATACGTGGTCTCACTTGCGCAGCATCGGTCGCAGCCCAAGATCAGCATGATTATGGATAGTGAGAAGGCGATCGCAAGTATGGAAGTCCCAACCAAGTTATTCTTTTAGATTCTAAATATCCGGGTC
>JAASGD010000441.1:0-22564 GCA_023334115.1 Globisporangium megalacanthum
CGGCGCTGAGGACCTTCTGTTATGGCACCGCCACCGATGCAACGGACGAGTACCTACACATCGCTGAGTCTTCTGCAGTGGATGTTTTCAAGCGCTTTGCCGCCGCTGTCGTCAGTGCGTTCCGAGACAAGTATCTCCGACAACCAGCACGCGAAGAGATTGAGCATCATCTTTCAGTCAACAGCGCACAAGGGTTTCCAGGTATGTTTGGTTCGCTCGACTGTACAAACTGGGAGTGGAAGAACTGTCGTGTTGCATGGCAGGGCATGCTCCAGGGCAGAAGCGGGCGGCGCTCGATGGTCATGGAGGCGGTCGCGACCCAGAACCTCTGGATCTGGCACTCGTACGTCGGACTCGCCGGTTCGAACAATGACATCAACATTGTGGATCAATCTCCACTGCTCCTCAATTGGCTCCGATGACACGCGACGTCGAGCGTGTACACAGTGGATGGGAACGAGTACCAGTCCTGCTACCTCCTCTGCAACAACATCTACCGGAGCTGGTATATCTTCGTGAACGCCATCGGCAGCCCACACCCAGACGAAGAGAAGTGGTTCTCGCGGCAGCAAGAAGCGGCGTGGGGGGACGTCGAGCGTTGCTTCGGAGTTCTTCGCTCCAAGTTCGCGATAGTCGCACAACCGGGCCGGCTCTGGAGCCACGCCATGCTTTGGATGGTCTGGAGCGCGGCCGTGATCATGCACAACATGATCATCGAGAGAGACGAGCACCACCATACTAGCGGAGAAGTTCCCGACCACAACCAAGCGCACGATGAAGAACCTCACCAGGTGCAGACAGTGAACGAGCTAGTTGAGGAGATGGAATACGTGCAAGACGAGGCGATTCATTGTGCGCTGAGAGCAAACCTAGTCGCTCATCTCTGGAGCATCAAGTCGAACGAGTAGCCACCCTACTTTGGCTAGCAGTCACTTGGAAGGAATGCACCACCAGCTGCGTCGACCTCTGCGCTTTCCTCTTGTGCAGCATGCTCGAGTGGAACGACCGAGACATCTCCCCGCACTTCTGTGCCTCCGTCCAACTCCTCCGCTTGCTCACGTTTTGCCTCCGCCAGTGCAGCCGCGCGACGAAGGGCGAAGTATTCGCCCGCGTCGTCGTCTAGAGTGGCAAGTGGGGTCGAGAACAGTAGCAGCGTGTTCGCCTCCTTCAGCACTCGCAAGCGTTTTTGCCCAGTGCATGCGATCTGAGCAGCTGCTGCAGCAAGACGATTGCTTGGCTGCTGTGCTACTGTTATGGCCTTCTGTGCTCCCTTTGCTGCTTTCGTACCAACCCGGTGGGCGTCAAGATGCTCACCCTCACCTCGAAATTCGTTACCTCCATCCGCACAGTGACCCGATCCCCGCTTGCTGCGATATGCCTTCCACTTCGGCTCGAGACTGAGGATCCGCCAGCAGTCGAGGAAGCGAAAGTGTTTGCCGTCTCTCTTCCCGATAGTGACGTGTGTCCGCTTGTAGAGGTCGAGTGCTTGCTCGATCTCGTCGTCCGCGTTCGTTCCAGAGACGTTGAGATCTTTGATGGCCGCGATCGACCCACAGAATTTGCTCACGTCGTGTTGTATGATGCTCCACTTGGACTCGAGCGATCGACTTGGGCGTGCCTCGCACGAAGCTGGTAGAGCACTGTTGTAGTGCATCATGATGCGCTCCCAAAGCGTCGACGTCGCTTGGTTCGTGCCTGTGGTGGCGGCCTTCCCAACGTGAAGGTACGACCGGCAGAGCTGCATCTCCTCCTTGTTGCTGAAGTTCTTGCCCTTGTTCCTGCTCATTGTCTGTTGTGGAGTGTGTTGGATCTCGAAAGGAAACCTTCTGAATGACAGACCTCTTCACTTTTCTTGTGGTGTTGTCTTTTGAAGAAGCCACACCAAATGTGTCAATTGTGGCGTGCGATCTGGAAATTTATTCTGTTCATCTCCAAATTTAGCGTTACAGTGGGATGGTGGGGCAATAAATTACGGGTGTACTTTAAATTTCCCTGCAAAGTGTCATAATTTAGCGTTACAGTGAACCAGTGGAGATGCTCTAAGGCAACAGTATATACAGCGGACGTTTTCAAGAAGTCCTTGATGTGCAGCAGGACACATGGACGAGAGGAAGAAACACAAATTCATCATTAGTAAATAACCCTAATATGTGATCGATAAACTCTCATATTTGATGTAACGATGTGAGGGGTTTGCCTGTTCTGGCAGCAGCACACACCTGCTGTCTTCATTGTGTCTGAGGATTAACAGTCAATACCTTATCAAAGGATGAAGGCAAAGAAGAATCCGACCTCCCACAGACAGGATTGGATAGAGTCCTCTTGTCATGCGCGAGATGAAACTCGAGATGATCAACTCCAGAACAACTCACTCACTGACTGGCGGCGTCCGAGCGGCACTGCTCGAACTCTTGACGCCTTGACAGCTCGACGAGTGCGGTTTTCGATCCGACCGATACTGAATACCGATATTTCGATCCGTGCGATCGTGAAGTCCGAAATGTCTTTTTTGGAAGTCTGTGTGTCGTGACGGAGTGGAGACGCGCACAATGTCCTTCGAAGTCGTCATGAGATTGGTTGATGTATTGGTACAGAACTTCGACGGCAAGAAGCGGTATCGACAACTTCGCCACGGGGCTTCAGTACCTTGCTCCTTATTCCAGCTTACTTGTATTTGTTGAAGCGAAGATTATGCTGTTCATCAGGGCCCACCTTTAAGCGTTGAATGCAGTTCTGGTATCAAAACCTGCGCCGATGGAGGCAACCCAGCAGCTCCGCGGCGATGAGCTCGAGGTGCGCCAGGCGCTACTATATGCTGTCGGCTCCATCTGCGACGACGAAGGTGCGCCCGATCCTCCTCTCACCCTTGCTCTCTTTACTTCTTCTTCGTTTTCTCCTCTTTTCTAATGTCGCGGCACACAAACAGTGCAGAAGCAGCAACGTGAGCGCCACTCGCGTGCGCGGCCAGCGCTGTCAAAAGAAGCGCTTGCGCTACTCAGCGACCTAGTGCACAAGCAAGCAGAAGGTGCTTCCATCCATTCGTATTCTTCCTCTTGCTGCTGCCTGCTGCCTAGTCAGTCCACCCACCCACATGCGCACTTATCGGCAGTGCTGGCGACAGAGCTGCAGCACTTTGCGCACCACGCCAACCGCAAGAGCATTAAACCAGAGGACGTGCTTCTCTGCGCGCGTCGCCACCCAAGCGCCGTGCGTATGTATGTGTGTTTGTACAAGACTTGAGACATGTGGCGCGTCCTGACCAGCGCACGCTGCTGCTCGAGGAGCAGGTGAAGCTGCTACTAAAGTATCAGCGCGAGCAGCTGGGGACGACGAGCGGTGGAGGCGCGAGACGCCGCTTGCGCCAGTCGCGTGTGGACTCGGACGATCTCTGACGTACGCGGCGAGCGTATGAGCGTATGAGCAAATGCGGGGTGGTAGCGAGCTCTATTGCGTACACTAGGTTGTGCTTCCTCCCCAAACACACGACCCTCCTCTCGCTCTGAGTATCCCCGGCTCAGCGCTGCTCGTGGTCGCTAAAGAACGCGGTCGAGCGGTGCGGCTGGTAGCGGTGCTGGTGCGACGGCGACGCTGTCCGCGCGTCCCGCTCCAGCTGCCGGTACTCGTTCAGCAGTCGCAGAGACGCGGTCTTCCGACGGATCGCCTCAGGACTGTGCACTGCACGTCGGAGGGGGTTGATGCTGCTGTTAGCGGCCTGCTGGAAGACCTGCTGCAGCAAATACACCTGCTTGCCCTTCGCTTCAAGCTCATCGAGCAGTGGACCGAGCGCGCTCGAGAGCTCAGAGCTGCTGTCGTCGCCGCTGCTCTCGGTTCGCATGCGGGGCATGGCGGCTTTGTACCGATCGTTGAGTGCAGCAAACTCGGTCTCTGCGTTGTGCAGTACCGCTGCGAGATCGTCCATGATCTGCGACTAAAGGAGCAAGCGCCGATGCGTCACCAAGAGCCATCGAGAGCGAGGATTGGCGAGACGAGCGCACCTCGTACCTGCATGGGGTTGATGTGCGCAGAGACTGGAGCAGGTGGCGGCACATGGAGCGCGCTCGGCTTGACGCGCTTGTCCGCTTTGCCACTCGCAGCTGTGCCAGCGCGCGTGCGCTCAGACAGAAGCGTCGCTGGTGGCGGTGGTGGCACACCGAGGATGGAGGCGCTCACAGGCGCATGTTTCCCGGCTTTCCGCTTCGCACTCGGCGTCCGCTGCCCATGCGACGACGATGTCCGCTGGTGGAGTCGCCCGGACCCAGTCGTCGTTGCGCCACTGAGTGTTTGGGCGGTCGGGATCCGGATCGGCTCTTTCGTGAGCGTGTTGGGCGTCACGTACGTAGTGTCGCACTGTCGGATTGCGTCCTGGACGTTCCCTATGATGGAGAACGACTGGTTCACGGACGTTCCAAGCAGAAACGGAATCTCTCTGTTGACAACTCGTGTGTGAGCAGCAATAGCAGCGAACTCTTGGGATCAGTCACACAACGACCTACCACCACTCTGCCATTGAAGCGAAACAACCGCCGACCACTGGACGCCAGCTGGTACCACGCACGCACCTTCCGAGATTCGCGTCCCGCAGCAGTTCCATGTTGTTTGCGCGTCCAGGCTCGATTCCCAGGTCACCACCACCACTATGAGCACCACAGCCTGGATCCTGTCGCTTCGTTTTCCGTCCGCTCTTCTTCCCACCAGCTGCCGCTTCCGTAGCCGCCTTCTTGCTCACTCGAGTCCCAGCGTTAGTTCCTGCACTGCTCACTGCGCCTGCACCAGCTCGTCTCGACGCAAGTCCAGTCGCTCGAGCAGAGCTCGACCCACCTACCGCACCAGCTGCCGCCGCTCGGCTCGCAGCAGTGGTCTTCGAGACCGCTGACACCCTTTGCTGGAGCTGCAGCTTCTTGTTGAGCCTCACAGCTTTGTTGGCGCTCTCCGTGACTTCCCACACGCGCGCGACGAGCTTCTCGTTGATCTGCGAGATGGACGCGACCGTTTGCTCCGAGACGTGGAGCCGCTCGCGCGTCTCTGCGTGGTTGCTCGACTCGCGTTGGAAGTGTTCATCGAAGAGCTTGAGCTGCTCTTGCGCGGCCTCCTGCTGCTGTTCGAGGGCGCCGATCTTCGCGTGTAGCTCTTGCGATTCGCTCTTTGACGTCGCACACAAGTGGGAGATCTCTAGTGGCGAGCGTGAGCCATCCTGTCGATCTTCTCAGCGCACACACAAGCTGAATGCAACTCACCTGTCGCCAGCCGTGTACGTTGGGACTCGGAGATCTCGAGCTGCGTCTGGAGGTCCTCGGACTTGGCCGCGTACGTCTCCATGAGCGCGTGAAAGTGCTCAATCTCCTTCTCAGCGCCTCGACGGCGTTCGTCGGCTTTCACGAGCTCGACTTTCAGCTCCTCTCTCTCCGACCGGACTGCGTCGTACGCTGCACGCGCCGACTCCTTTGTCTGGCCGAGCTCGTATGCGAACTTCTTCTCGGACGACGCGAGCTCGGCTTCGCTCTGCGAGCGCCATACACATCACAAGCATACTCAATCAGCTAGTCAGTCGCAATGCTCGCAAGGATGCGACAGAAAGCTGCACATACGCATGAGGCAAGAGAGCGGGCACCTTGCGGGCTTTCACTTTCTCGTCCGAGAGCTGCTGGAGCAGCGACTCGCGCTCTTCTTCGAGACGGCGGATCTTGTCCTGAAGCGCCTTGATAGCCGACAAGACTGCGCGACTGCCCTGTGCACTACCGCTGCCAGCACCAGCTCCAATAGCCGCCCCAGACGTGCCCCCCATACCAAACATGCTTCCCATCCCGTAGCTGCGCGCACTAGCAGCGTTCGCGCCAAGTAGGAAGGATCCGGCACCGCTCCGCGAGTCTCCACGAGCTTCTCCAAACAGTTTTTGAGTGGGACTGCTGTGCGAGTCAGTGGCGCTCGAAGGGTGGGCGACACCTCCACCACCTCCAGTCCCTGCAGCCATCATGGACTTTGGTCGGCTGGTGGTGCCGGTGTCGGTGCTGCTATTCGCACGGTCTTGTCTACGGCGCTTGGCATCGAGAGCAGCGGGGTCGAACGACGCGTGACGGCCGGTTCGCCCACTGCTGTTCGCGGCCGCCTTTTGCTCCATCATGGCGTTCGTCAGCTTGCTAGAGATGCCGTTCGCGAACGGCTGCGGCGAGACGAACTCACCGAGACGAAGCTGCTCGGCAGTGGACGGAGCTTCGAGCGCGGCTGTCGCGACACGGAGGTACTCGAGCGGCTGTGACGAGTGACTGACAGCTCCTGTCGACGACGATCTGCTTGGGGCGCCTGGTGCGTACACACTGGTGGGTTCTTCGCCGTGCGACGTAAGCTTCTTGAGGGTCTGCTTGAGCTCCTCCATCTCCTCTTTCGGCGAAGGCAGCACTGCTGCACCTTCACTGTAGTTGCTGCTCTCGCTCATGAACGACACGGGCTTTCTGCGCGTCCTCGGTGTGGGGGATCGCGACGAGTTCTGGGACGACAGTGACGGCGACGGCGTCGAAGCGCGAGCGCATCTCCGAGTCGTTTCTCGACCTCTCGCGTTCGTGCGCTTGTCTGCCTTGTCCGCTTTGTTCTTCTTGTTCGCTCGGTCCTCGTGTCTGCTTGGCGTCGTCCTCGGTACCTCTGTGGCTGCTGTCTCCTGACTGCGCACCACTTGCGCTCGCGGTGGCTTCTCCTCCTCGTCGCTGTCACTGGGATTCTCGTCGTTCTCTGCATCGTTGCTGCCGGCAACAGCACTGGTATCGACTGCAGTATCATTATATGCGCCAGTGGAACCAGCGTCACGGCCGCTGGTCCCAGTCTCAGCTCTACCTGTCGGCGCCGGATGAGTAGGAGTCGTTCCGTTGCGTCTCCCACTCGTCCTGGCATGCTCTTTGTCACCTACAACGCTGCCGCTCCGTCGACTGGACCGTCCACTCTGTGCGTTGTGAGTACGTGTTGCTGCCTTTGCTTCGCTGGCACTGCTCGGCGTGCCTGTGAACGCTCTCTGCGCTGAGACCGAGTCGTGCCACACTGACTTCTCACTGTCCCGCTTGCCTGAAGATGTCGTCGAGTACCTCGAACGCGTCCTGCTGGAGTCTCTGTGGCTCGCCACGCGCTCTGCTCGCCGCACGACGTTGCTACCGCCGCGTAGAAGTGGCTCGATCGCGTCCCACGTCGAGGTACTGACGCGTCGTCGTGGAGAAATGACGATCTCGCTGCGTGACGAGATGACAACCGCGCCATCACTGCTCTCAGAGAGTGAGGAGGGTGAACGCCTGTCGCTTGCTCGCGCATCACTGCCGTCGCTAGAGTTGAAGGCGTCGTCGCCGCTGTCGTTATCACTCGACTCGCTCGAGCTCATCTGAAGCAGTTGGTCGCTTCAACTTGTGTCTCCTCGTCAGTTCTGCTACCCGCGCGTCCGACGTGCGTTGTCCAAACCTCGTGATACTAAAGTACCAACTTTGTGGAGGTGAGTGGTATCAGTTGAGTACAACAGCAGGCCAGACACCTGGCTGACTCCAGGAAACTGTCCAGAACCCTACTGGTTGCGAAGGATACGACACCATGAAAAGCGGCGTTGCATTGCTTGTAAATGTGGAGCTTGAGAACCTCTTAGAAGCGACGAGAGACAGCTCAGGCTCAAGCTGCCAACTGTTGTCGTTGGCCACTGTGGTCTTTTCGACACCTCCTCGCCCCCTTAGATGAAGCCGTAATCCTGTCTGCAGCGCTTCACGACGCCAATGAGGAAGCCGCTCCGGTTCCGAATGGTCGCGGGGTTGGCGTTCAAGAAGCGCGTGACTACTTCGTTCGCGAGCCCCTCGGGTAGCTGACTCAGCGCCTCGTAGCACTTGTCGCTGAACTCGTCCACCGACGTGATCGCGCCACTCGTTGCCATCGCGTGGAGGCGCTGCTGCACTGAGAGCGGCAGCGAGTGGAGTCCGTACTGTGGCTGCTGCGAATAGTGGGGTTGCTGCGCCAGGATGCCTGAAGCGCCAGTCGGACCTGGAGCGCGCATTCCGGGCGGTGTGCTGTACTGCTGTGAGTAGCCTCCACTGCCAACAGCGCTGGTCGCACCAGACGGCCCATTTCGGTACCCTTCCGCTTGCTCTCGGCTTGCGTTGTACGCGGTCTGTCGTCCACCGTGGCGGCCAGACGCGCCACTGGGGTACCCGAGCACCGCACTGGTGTCGTGGCCATAGTCACGACCACCATGAGCAGCAGCCGCAAGACTTCCTTCACCTCCTCTCCCGCCTCCTCCTCCGGCTGCACGAGGAAGCGACGACGACAACGACGCGTCCGTGCGCTCAGCAGCGATCGCCTTCTCGTTCACGCGGTTGATGATACCGACGAGGAAGCCTTGGAGGTTCTCAATGTGCGCGAGGTCGACGTTGCTAAAGTTCTCTACCGCCCGCATCGCCACGTGCTCGGGCAAGTGGTTCAGCCGAGAGATGACGTTGTCGTTGATCGACTCGCGCAGCCGCCCTTCACGGACCATCGCGTCCAGCACGCCACGCACACTCGCAGGAAGTCGGTCGTACAGCTCACTTCGCGACGCGACAGCGAGAGTCAGCGGCGGGCCGCTTGGAGCCACGTTGCGCCGACGAGGGTCTCCCGATTGCGGTCCTGAAGAGTACTCGTCGCGTGCTTCCCCTCGACTGCCAGAGCTGCCTGACCCACGCCGGAACTCGGGCACGACGGCTGTGGTCAAGTCGTTGTCTCCAAGGCGCCGACGCGGATCGAAGGCCTTTCGAGCGGCGCTGTCGGACACTTGCTGCGACGGCTCGTCCGCTCTCGCGGGACCACTGCGCGCTCTTCTTGGGTCCGCAGAGCGAGCTGATTGTTCGCTTGCGTCGCTTCTCGGTGCTCGTACAGAAGCCGCGTCGGCCTTCTTCACTATGCGACCGAACTCGTCGATCGACTGCGAAGTGCCTGTCGTGTCGGCTCGAGCGACAGGAGTCCTCGGAGCCGGCACTCCGGCCGTCTGCTTCGTTGGTGCACTCTCCTCTTTCTGGTACGGCACTGGCACCGACGTCATCCCATCGGCAGGGACTGGAGGCGCGTATCCAAACTCAAAAAGACCAGGATCCGACGTGTAGTCACCGACAACGACGCTCACAGGCTGCAGCGCCGCAATGTGCGGGTGTTCCTTCAGATACTCGTGGTGGATGCGCATGAGCTGTCCGTTCTTGTCGCGGACGCCCTTGAGCGGCACGCGCGTGAACCGCGCAATGATCGACACTTGCGCAAACTCCGGGAGCGCTCCCACGGACGCGAACGCGGCCCGACTGACCTGGTTCACCTGGAACTCACCGAACGTCTGGAAGTCCTTCAGTCGGTCCCACGCAGCAGCCGACAGACCCTTCTTATCTTCTCCCTGCTTCACCTTCGCGCTGTCGTGACTGTTGGAGCGTCGGCGCTTCGCGTCTCTCGCGGGCTCAGGAGCCTGCGTCTCTGACGCCAGTGACTTGCGCTTGTTCGCAGGATCCGACGGCTCAGCAGTGTTCGTGCTACTGGGGGAGCCAGTCGTCCCAACGTACGACGGAGACGAGGGGCCGTACTCCTCCTGACTGTACGCTGGGTTCTCAGGGTCGTACTCTGCGCTGCTGAACGACGACGACGGGTTTGCTGGGTCGTACTCGTCGCTTCCGTGCTGCTCGAACGAAGTCGCTGCTGGGTCGTACTCGTCCTGTGCGTGTACAAGACTCGCGTCCAGGTCGTTAGATGCTGCTGACGGGTCGTACTCTTCGTTCGTTTGCTCGCTTGTCTGCTCGCTGTTGACTTCAGGGGCTACCACGTGAGCCTCCGTCTCGACTGTTTCAGGCATATTGTTGTCCTCCTGTAGGCGCCGCCCCTCCGCCATGTCCACATCCACTGCCGCCTGCTCTGAACCAGTCGCACCGTCGCCTTCCTCCACACCGACAGCTGCCATCTCTCCTTCAACACCAGCACCTTCTCCGTTCTGCGTGTGCTGCTCGCTCTCCGTCATGTTGGCATCCGCCTCCGCCTCGTCTGCCTCAGCTGCTGGTGCCTCTACACTTGCAACCGCTGGGCTTTCCACACTCGTCGCCACCTCCTCCTTCTCCATAGCAGCAGCAGATGCGGTGTCGTCATCGCCACCATCCGTTCGAGCGCCCTCAATATTAACGCTGACACTACTCACTTCAGCAATCGGCGCGTCCGTCCCTGTAATCGCGTCTCCTCCACTCACTTGACTGCTGGCATTCGCCTCGAAATCGTCGCTGTCCGCATTCTCCACTACGGGCGCTTCTTCGACGGCCTCGTCCACCGATCGTTCTGACTCGAGCGGTGCTGCCTTACGCTGCTCAGCTGCCACGCTCTTGGCACCAACCACGTCGTCTGCGTGTGCGGTCACGAGCTCCGGCGCTTCGTCGCTCGCCATTTCAACGACCTCCGACGCCTCGCCCACCGTTTCTTCGACAGCGTCAGACGCCGCGAGAGGCGCAGGGGAGTTGGCAACGTCGCCTACAGATGTAAGCACCGCCTGATCATGCTGCTGCTGATCGAGCTCGTTGTCGACGTTCATGCGAGGCTGGCGCTTGCTCCTCCAGTGCGTTGCACAACGATCTCTTGGGTTTCTAGAAATTGATTTTTTGATGACACTCCAAAAAATGTGAAAACTTTTCCAGTTTTCACCCATTGAGTGGATGAATCATCGTGATGATCATAACTGATGACACAGAGGTGCCTCACGACAACGACCCCCTGTTGAAGTTCACTTTCCAAAGGTATATTCGGTTTGCGAGGATCACAAGACTTCTTTTAGTGACAACGAGTATTGATTTAGCGAAAATCTAGGTAAGCAGACACTCAACGTCCATCCTGGCATGAGTTGGCAGGATCTTTTTCCAGCCGTTGTGAACATTGCTTGAGGTGATAGCGTTCCACGCCGAAATTCCCCAGTCGATCGCGACATTGATGTCCACGCGCGAGTGCTGTCTGGTCTTTATGCAATGGTAGATGTGGATGACTTTTTCGCGAAGGACACGCTTCTTCCACGCAGCCATGACTGTTTTGTCTAACGACTGGCAGATGCTTGTGGTGTTGAGCGGCAGTCGTGAGACGACCACGTTCGTCAGCGCATCGTGGTCCCAGATGTGAACGGACGCGTTTCCACGAGAAGTAGCACTGGCCGTTCTTGCCTCCTCATGACCTCATCCATTGCCGTGACGTACTCTTGAAAGAGGGCTCCAGTCATTCAGCCCTTCTTCGAGTTCTTGTACACGGTGCCAGTGTCATGAAACCATTGCGCTCGCTCGTTTTTGTGTGAGCGATCTTACCACTGGCCGCCTGCCCGCAATGCATCCTTGACGAGGCAGTTTGGGCGCCTTGACGTCCCGATGAATCCAACGGGCCACTTGTCCGCGCCGGTGGCGTTCGCGCAAAAGACAGCCGTTATTCTTGCCTTCTCTACCTTGAGCGCGGGAGCTTGCGCACGACAGATTGAGCCCTGGGGGAGCGAGTTGTAGCTGATCGCAGTCTCATCTGCGTTGTAGATGTCGCTAGGAGCGTAGTTGCTGAGGAGAGCTTTGAGCTCAGGAAGAGCGCGCACGAAAGCCTCGTAGTCGGCCGAGTCCTTTTCGCCAAAGGCGCGCTTGTAGGAGAGCCTGTTGCGATGCTTGAAGGCGTGCAACCAGCCTTTCGAGAGCGCAGGATGCTTCTCGGTGTGAAGCCGGTCGCTGCGATTGGCGATGTAACGGATGAGCTCGCCCGTCATTGGTGCTTTGTTTGACTCGCTCTCGGATGCTTCCATGGCGATCTCGTACATGAGAATGCGTCGCTCGGGATCGCACTTGCTCTTATAGTCGAGCACTCGTTCGTCAACAAGGGCGAGCTGGGAATCGGCCCTGTAGATAGCCGTTACGGTTGGATTGCTTGGGGCTTTTGGTAAGTCAAATTCACGCAGCGCCCACTCTGCCACGTCGGTGCGTGTTGCGGTCGGCGTGACGTCCTTATAGCGGCAAATCGCCTTCTTCTGGCGCTGTGTAAGCCGGAGCCGCTGCGACGCTGCTGTCATGTTGGGGGCGTGCTGCTTGTCGTGACGTCTTTGCAAATGGGCGGCTTCAGAGCAGTAAAAGAGTTCAAATTCAAATTTCCCGCCGCCAATCACTGCTCAACTCACTCGATTCAGTACCTGTCCCACTTCTGTCCCACATTGTGAATTCATCAACCCACGAGAAAAATGCGATGTGGGAGAATCGTTATCGTGAGGCACCTCTGTACACTCCACGGCAAAAACGAGAGCGCGGGATTTATCGGAGCTACTACGGTTCACGTTTTTAGATATTTAGAGATCCAGGTTTCGTACAGGTGCAGGCCTCCAGCGAAATACCGTGCGAAAAACAGCTGGTTTTCAATATTGCATGTGAGAGGTTTTTTACTCATGCAGACATAGCAGACGGCAGGTTTTATTAATCCATGAGCCGGAGCTCAGTTGGAGGTTTGAGACGGCATCGCTGCATCGAGTCGACGAGCTTAAAAATCTCCTCGTCAAGGATGCGACGACATGCGCGACGGCGAGAGTGCAGAGGGGTGGTTTGACTCTGGGCTCTGAGTGCGTCAGTGAGCATGGATTTCGCCAGCACGCATGACAGCACGAAGGTTTTTCTCGCCCACTCCCCTAGCTCCGCGCCGGTAAGCTCCGGGTGGGCTTTGTGCTGCGCACGAATGAGGCCCTCTTGTTTGATAGTGAGGCGGACGCGTGTCCTTGGGGGTGCCATGGCGTGAGTGCGAGTCGACTTTTTCTCTTTTGTGTTGAGCGCCAGTCGCTGAAACACCTATTTGTAAAAAACGGTTTTGCAGGGGAGTGCATTTGCGTGGAGACCGATATTTTGCAGGAGGCCTGAATCGGTCCAGGTATCAGTCCAGGTTGTAAGAAATAAAACGACAAATAAATTCCAAAATAGCCCTAAGCGCTGGAAAGCGAAGAAAAACATAAATTCTTCCCCCAATTGGTGGCCGTGGTTCATTTGAGGCTCACTTGAGCTTTTTGCACACGTCGCGCATTGTATCCGGGACTGCATACGCGTGTCGTGACGTGACACGCATCAAGCAGATTAAAGGGCTCTTCGCGAGGTGGGTACGCTATAGACACCGGACTGCGAAGGGACGTTGGTGTTCTAACTTCGACGGTTACGCGGCAGGCTCGCAGACGACGACACACGGCAGAAGTTAACCGACACGTGTCAGTACGTACGATACCCAGCTTAGCGCGTTTTGCAACGAGCTGTGGCTCAGGATGCTCTGTACGCTCCCAGGAACGGCTACGAACGACTAGCTATCAAGGGACGAGACCACGGGAGACTAGTACCGAGCTCTGGCTGTCGCGTGGTGCGTGTGCGTGCTGTTTAAAGTCGTGTGTGAGTGACATTGCGCCAACTCTCAGTCGTGTGTTTGCAGAGTGACACGGGGGATCTTACGACGAATGCACCAGGGACGAGAGCACGGGACGCGTGCACGAAGCGGTGGCGTTGGCGTGGTGCGTTTGCGAAATCTTGTCGTCGTTTGCGTTTGAGACGCCAACGCATACGTTTTGGCTCACAGGAACGGCTGCGAAAGCGACAGGAAGGGTCATAGCACGAAACGAAAGCGACGCGAACGAGCGCCAGACGTGTGCTCAAAAACGCTGACTTTAGTCTGGTACGTGTGCCACTTTGCCGATTTGTTGGCGTGTGGCAAGAGTCTCATATCGCATTCTGCTCTCACTGGAGAATCTGCGAGGCAAAGGGGACGCAAAGAAGAGTGCAAGACGCGCACGATGAGTCGACTCGCGGGTGTGTTACGCGTTGGAATTTCGAGGCGGCTTCTAACATGATGTGGTGTTGACACACAGTTTGCGTGCGTTGCAGGCGAGTGAACGACGTCGTCAAACCGCTAGCGCAAGCACTCCAGACTCAGACTGAGCTCAGCAATCGAGTTGGTGCGTTTTTACCCAGCACTGATTCGTGTGAGAGTGACTGTCGTGTTGGTGACTTACTTAGTGACGTGTGATGTACTTGCAGCGGCGACGACTCAACAAAAGAAGGCTGACAGCCTGCTATAGCGTACGCAAGACTCATGTGGACAAAGTGAGTCATTTTCGAATAGTAGATGCTCAATGCCAGACCGAGTGCGTAAACGCGGCTAGTTTACTCATTGTCATTGGTGTTGTCGATGTGATTACGCAAGGCATGGATCACCAAAGAGAGGTGGCAGTGAACTCGCCCAGAGCCAGAACGACTTCGCGCGCGAGCTCACCGACCCCGTCCGAGTTGAGGCGCGTTGCAGCAGCGGGCGATAGATCCGTCTCATCTTCAGGGACGCGGGTGACCCCAGCTGCTGCGTCGGCGTTCTTCGCTGCAGTGAGGAAGCAGCGTGAAGAAGGACAGGAGCAGGCCGCGCAGGAAAAGCAACCGACAACGCGCGATGCAAAACGCGCACTGGTGGACGAGTCGCGATCGGCAACGAGTGAGGCGAAGCGGACGCTGTCTTTATCAAGCGACTTTTCCCCGGACGAAAGCGTGTCAGACGCGTCCATGTCTGACATAGGTACTGTCCAGGTGGTGGACTCAAAAGTCCATGTCACGCCGCCCAAAGAGAAGCACGCGAGCTGGGACGAGTCCAACGACTACCTGGTCGAGTACTCGAGGGACACGAAGCAGGTGATTCGAGTTCTTGAGACCGTCAGCTATACTCTCCGCAACACTCGGCATCAACGAACGAAGTCTGCTCAGCGATTTGAACCCGTGCCCGTCGTCCCGGAGCAGTGGGAGACGTACCATCGGACGTTCATTTGTACGCACGTGTGGAAGACGAAGAGTCACGCCCGAGGGAAACGATCGCGGCGGCACACGCGCGGCACGGAATGCCGTTTCCGCTTCATGGTCCAGCTCACAGCTAACGCGCGAAAGTGGATGCTGCACGTGAGGAATGGGTTGTTCTACCACAACCACGTCGTCGGAGATGAGCCGTTCGAAATGTACCACACGTCCCGTGGCGTGGCGTGAAGGACGCGGAGACAAGCGCTAAAGCGGACGGGATGCTTACCGCCGGCGCGAAGCGGGCAAGTGTGTGCGACTTCCTGCGCAAGCAGGGTGCGAACGTTATTCGCCAAGACGTGGACAACATCGTGCTGGCGCATCGAACAAGTGTTTCAAGACGCGACGACGACGACGTGACGGCAAGTGTGCTGGCAAATCTCGTTGACGAGAACGAGGGGTGTGTCGTAACAGTGGACGAGACCAGTGCAGGCGGAACAGGCGTGATCTCCATCACAAAGCAGCACATGCGCGAGCTCTACGCGCGGGTATCAGAGCTCCTGCTTGTGGATTGTATCCACACTCCGAAACGGTGAGTAGGCATGAGTGCTGTGTTCTTAAAGTTGTAATTTGGGTGTCCATGTTGCGTCCATGTCTGACGATGTTGTGTCCATGTTTGTCCATGTATTCATGTGTTCTGTCTACCAACTCAGCTACAACTACCAGTTATGTACTTTGATGATCACGGACGAGTTTGGTGAAGTCCAGGTCATACAGCAGTCGCTGTTCGAGACGAATGGAGACTGGCATATGAATCGAGCTCTCGAACATTTCAAGCGCGCGCATCCAGACTGGTACTGCTTCATGTGGGTCGTCGTGGTGGACAAAGACATGAACGAGATCCGAGTCATTCAACGCCACTTTGCGGAGGCTCGCATTTTGATCTGCACGTTCCATGTCTTGAAGTACCTCAAGTTGGCGCCGCGAAAGCCAGAACACAGCAGGATCTCGCACGACGACCACGCTGCCGTTGATCATCTCGTGCACAATCTCGTGTACGCGGCGAACGACGCTGAGTACAAGCAAAACCGAGTGTCGCTGAAGCAGCTGTGCAGCCGTCTCGGCTTCAACTCATTCTTCTGCTACGTGGCGCGGAACTGGCATACCTGACAGGACATGTGGGTGATGCATCGGCAGGCACAGCTGCCTCAGTTTCGCAATCACACGAATAACCGGCTGGAGAGTTACTTTGGGAAGCTCAAACGTGCAGTCAGCGGCTCATCCAGTATGGCGTCGCGCGTCGAGGAGATCCTGGCGAGTGCACGTCGCAGTGAGAACGAGTACCGATTCCGCAAGTCGAGGGTCGGCTCGTTTACCAACGCGTTCTACGAAGATGAAATGAGCAACGTGCTGCGTTTCACGACGCACTTCGTTGATGAGCAGGTAAAGCCTGAGTACGCTGCCGCGGTGGCAAAGTTCGACCAGTACGAGTTCAAGGTGGACTTTACCGCGCAGAGCGTGACAGCACAAGGGCGGAACAGTCAACACCGAGTGGGTCTGCTTGACTGGACGTGCGAGTGCGCGTTTTTGTCGTTAATGAAGCCCCCCTGCCGACACGCTACCGCGTATCGCAAGGGCCAGCGCGTGGAGGCTCGATGATACCACTCCAGAGCATCGACGTGAGGTATGTGCATTGAATCTAAGTATTGTCCATGTTATCCTATGATTTGTCCATGTTTGACAGCGCAGTGCAATGTAGATGGGTTGGCGTGCCGGTCACTTTGCCACCGGTTCGCCTAGTCGTCACGAACGGACATGATGAAGCAACTCGTGGTGGCCCGCCACTCGACACACCAGCTGATCGATTTCGCGAAGCTATTCGCGTGACGCGTATGATTGCATCTGAACTCGCGGACATTAGAGTGATTTCGCAACCTGTCAAACTCAAGTTCCAGTTCTGCCGGATTGCATTTGGAACTTGAAACTCGAAACCATTCGTTAGCATTTCGCAAGTTACATCTGATCTAAAAGCCCACATCACCAAGATGTTTTCGGCAACATCCACCTCGTTGAGAACTGCGTGGACTCCACCACTTGTGCTGCTCGTGATGCGGTACCGACCGCCCCGTGAAGAGAGAGTAGACCGCCCTATGATACCACAAACGAGGCTCATCCTGTCGGCTGTACAAGATCCCGATGCTCTGCACGACTTTCGGTTTACAGCGCCTGACATCTCTATGCTCGCGCACGCCCTCTCACTGCCTGCAACTATCATCACGGATGATCGAGATCGTTGTAACAGTGACGAAGCGCTGGCTATGCTACTGATGCGGCTAGTATTCCCGTGCAGGCTATCGCTACTGCGAAAGACACTTGACCGCTCAGAGTTTGCTTGCTGCCGTATTGTGCTCCACGCAGGTGATGACTATACAAACTTTGGAACTTCATCAAGGCGCTCTAAACTGACTATGCTCTTAGCTATGAGGGTCACATAGTGATGGAACTCTCTGCTTTACTCCAACTCTGAAATGCTCGTACGCTGACTCCAACATTACAAGACCGCGATCGCTCGAAAGACAGGAGGGGCAGTCGACAGCATTGATCTTTTTATTGACGGCACAAAGCAGGTGATTCGCTGGCCTGGGAGGCGACGCACAGCTCCACAGGGAAGGAATCTGCAGCGGGCGTGCAACAGCGGCCACAAGCGCCGTCACTGCCTGTCTCACCAGGAAGTCATCGCTCCAGACATTCTCAGCGTCACACGGGTCTCAGTTGAGTGGGGCTTTAGGTACGTGAAGCGGATGTTCGCTTTTTGTGAGTACCCACGAACCAAAAGCTCCTACTCTCCCCAGCCGGTTTGTTGCTTAAGTGCGCGGTGCTGCTCGTGAATCAAAAATTTGCGTGAGTAGATCAAGTCAAACAAGTGGATTCTTCGGCGTCGATCCACCGATAGTAAGTGAATACCTAGGATCAACGAGCGCTCCTGCAGGAGAAGCATCTCTTACATATACTCCATCCTCTCCTCTCTCTCTACCTTTCGCTCCTCAGCTCGCTCTTTGCGATCAGCGCGAAGTTGTGCGGCACGGTACTCTCTCTGCCTCCATTACTGCAGCACGTGCATTGCGGTCGCGCTGTCTCTCCACCGCGATTGCTCGCTGCATACTCTCGAACAACTTCTCACGCAGCGCGAGGTCTTGCACCAGCAGAGAACGCGTTGCCGCTGCCACTGAGCATTGTTGCAGCAGCGCGTTCTCTAACATTGCAGAGACGCCTTGCTTGTTTTCTGTGGCGCGTTAACTGTGTCGCCATATGACTTCTACCTTTGAACGGCATCCTCGCGAGCCACGCTACCCGCAGTCTCGATATCGCAATTGCTCTGCTTTATTCGCTTCTTCGCAGTCGCCTCAGCCTCCAAAAAGTCTTCGTAGTCTTCAAGCAAGTCGTCCAGCACGGAGGTGAGGTCGGTTACCTCCTCCACCACGCTTGATGCTCGCACAGAGGCGCGATTCGCTCGTCTGTGGCTGTCGACGAGTGCTCGTGATTGGCATGTTGTGGGGGTCACAGATACCATTGTAAACCGTGGCGAGGCTTCAAGTGTAGCCGCAACCCGCCCCATGCACTCATGACCTCTCCGTAGCCAGCACGATATGGAGGCGAGGCGTTCACCTCTTGTGCTAGCTGCAGGTCCTCGACAGGCCCAAAGTGCTTTCGTGGAGCCGATGCCGTCTCGCTCGACATGGTAGATGTCTTCGTGAGAAAGTTCTCGAAACCAATCCAGAAAAATGGCCGTTTTTCAGGAATTCGAGATCCGGTTTCAAGAAGTCGCCCTCCAGGTATGAATATTTTGTGGCAGTAGCCACTGGAACTTGAACTTGACAGTTTGCGAAATCACTCTATTGACGACACGGACGAGTTCAAGGAGCAGCTCGCGTTCATGGTAACCTCGTGGTGCAACGTGCGCCAACGCAAGGGACGAGAGTCGTTTGCGCGAGAGACTCAGCCAGATCTCACCCCCGAACCAGAACCGGATGATGCCGTAGACATGCCATCGTATGTGCGCAGCCTGTCCTCAGAGGAGATTGGCGACGTGATGATCGTCCAACCCGAGGGTGTCAACCTACCAATCCCCGAAGATGTGATCTTGGCGACATCGCAATCGGTTCAAGAAACGCACCCAGATGACGAGGATGTGAGCCAGTCGGGACGTAGCGGTGGAGATGAGGACGAGCGTGAACCTGCCGGAGAGACGCCGACAGCTACGAGCCCGCTTGGCGATCGTCAGATCTCGGGTGCTGATACCCCTCGTCAAAACATGGACAGTAACATGGACATTCCAGGTTCTGTCCATGCCGCGACTCCAAGCACTGTATCGGCGCATCCTTCCACAGTACCGCGCATCAAGATGCAAGCTGTCGGCGGGCTCGAGCCGGACAAGGCTTCAGCATCAGCACCAGCAGTCTCAGACGACTTTGAGCCAAGTCCCTTCGTGGTCCGGCTGAAACAAAAGGGAAAGAAGAGTGACCGGCCATTGCTCGACCGCAAAGAGGCCGAAGCGGACGAGAAGCAGCATCGCAAAGTCTTCAACGCTGCAGAGGCCGCCAGGCGGCGCTTCGGCGAGCTGACTCTTCGGGACGTTGCTGACGCATTGGACGCGGAGAAGCCGAGTCCGGAGGAATGATTAAAGCGGATGCAGTCCATCTTGACGCGGTTCGGCGACCACGCAAGGAAGAAGCCCAAGTACCGTCAGATGAAGGACCCTATCCGGAACGCTGACGCGTACTATCTGCTGCCGAATCGCCTTCTGCGTGCGTGCATCGACGTGCTACCACTCGGGAACAAGCTCAAGGACGCGATCATTGTCTCGAGCCAGTCGGATTCGAGTGTTCAACACGGTGACCAGCGCGATGTTGAAGTTGTCGACAGCAGCGGTGTTGAGCAGTTCTCGAGAGAGCAAGTGGAGACCATGCAGCGTTTGGCAAACCTGCGGAGCTAGTGCTAGGATGGCGTCGCATAAAAGAAGTGGCTGGTGAGTGACGTCGCCAGTGCAGTCGCAGCACAACAACAAGATGCAGTGCGAGAAGTTGTGGTCCAGGTATCGAGCATGCATCCGTTCATGTCGGTACCTGGACTCAAGCGATATCTAGCCGTCGCGGATGTGTACCGCTTCCAGCCGCCGCAGTGGTTCAGCGATGCAGTCAAACTTGCTGCGTGCGAGCGTATTGAGCAGCGCCCCCCGCACACGCGATCAACCGGCGTCGTTCAAGCTCGACCAGCATGGTCACGCGGGTCGAAGAACCAGGTTGTGTCCGACGAAGTTGTGGCCGCAATCGAAGCATCGCTGAGCGACAGTGTTGTGCTCATGCCCGTCAACTTCGGAGAGCAGCATTGGTGTGGCATCGTCGTTGACAAAGCCGGCAGGATGGTCAGCTACTACGATTCGCTGAACAGCAAAGTGTACCTCGAGGTACTCAATGACCTCGCGTGGAGCATCAACCGGAAGTGCTGCCCAGCGTACGAGGCCCAAGTGCTGAACTCACAGATTCAGTTCGATGGCTTCGGGTGCGACTTCTTTGTGTGCATGTTCTTCTGGCGGATCGCGGACAAAGCTACAGCTACAAGGATGACTGCATATAGCGATGCAGCGAGGCGCTTCGAGATCATGCGCTTTGTGCTCCCTGGATAGTAGACTGTGCTATCTATCTCTCTATCATATATGTGTGCTTTGGTCTATCCATTGGGTCTTGTAGCTTTTGATTGGAAGTGTGTTCTTGAATGTCTTGTCAATGATGCGCATGAAGTGTGTCAACATCACAAACATTTGATTTGCGTATAACGTGTGAACCAATGGTCACCAGCCACAGCGTCAGCATCCGCGCGCCTCTGAAAAGGCGGAGGTGACTGTCAACTTGTTTAGCAAGGTAGTTGTAAGACATGTGACTACGAATGTGCAAACAGCAAGTTCCTTTGTGTTGTTGGCACTCGTGTGAGATCAATACGATGACGGCAGGCTTGCTGTAGCGACTTACATCAAACTGGCAGTCTTTTTGAGTGTTGTGTATGGTGCAGAACACAAACGCACGTACGATAACGTGGCGGCCGCATGCAGTTGAAGTAGGTGGGCATTGCCGTTCGTGTTCATTTGGCCGCAGCGAAAGCGGTGATGTTGTGCTGTTAGTGGTGTTGCGTTTGCTCTCGAGAATGGTGTTGCATCTTCACTCCCCTCTAATCGTGCAGGGACTTACAACTTGCTGCTATACAACACCCACACACAACCAAATACTCAAAGAGTAGATGAGACTATCTGTGCGTACTCACATGCACACCATTCATACGCGTTAACAACGGTCCCAGCGCGCACAGCGCACGTTCACGTGGTGCCACCAGAAAATGTGGCCGAGAAGTCTTTTTGTATTGATTGCCCAGGTATACCCTGGACAAAACTTGAACTCTCCGTATTTTACCGACTCAGGATGAGGCGAAGAAGTTTACATTTTTAATGTTCTGCGGCCTTTCGATATCTTCGATATATCTTTCAACGATTTCGAGAGGGTAAAAAGGCAGTTTGAAAACATGAATTTAACATGGATATTACATGGATATTACATGGACAAAATATACAACAAAATGCGTCGTCATATTTTTAAAACGTGAACCGTAGCACCCGCATAGATTCATCAGCGTTCTCTTTTTTAGATTTATCATCACTGTTCAGTCAATTTTTTCGGCGTTTTCAAATCTGATTGGTGCAATCAGCCCCTCTAATCACAGCGCGTTAAAAAATATGTCTAGGTTTGCGTGAAAGTGAACAGAGAAGGCAGGACAAAAATGCTGAAATTGAAACGCGACGAAAAAAGAACAGCATTGCATACTGAAATCAAGTTATCTTTGGTAAAAAAAATGGGTAAATTCACTACCCTGATTTATTTGACTTACCAAAATGTATGAGTGACTTCACATCGATCTCTTCCTCGAGTAAAGACAACATCAGACTCATGCTACTAAAGTTCTGTAGTAAGATGTCGCTCGTTAACCCTTTGCTAAGGCACTCATCCATCGTTTAGCCACTGCATCTACGCCGCGTTGGCATGCGATTGAGTTGTCGCCATCGTAGCTAAGTCCGCACGAAAAACGCTTGAAAATTGTGGAAATCGCCTCAAATTGTCTAATGCTTTGAGCGCGGTGCTTGTGAGCGAGGAAACATCGTCACCAAAAGCGTTGGTCAGCCACACAGGTACGCGCACCCTTGCCGTGCGTCCACAGCTCTTAGTTCGTGCCAATTCGCTTCAGGCTCGCTAACTCGTTCCATGTAATCGTCGGCCTCACAATCAGCCAGTTGTTTTTACCTTCAATTGCCGATTTTAGGCATAAATGCCCATGCGCATTTAGCAAAAATGACTTGATTTCAGTATTGATTTGTCGTTCTCTTATTTTTGTCGTACGTAATAGTCAGCAAATTCTTGTAGCTCGCTCAATATAACGGATCTGTCAAACCTGGGGATACCACGAGATTCATTTTGATATATGGAGTCGAATCGTTCAAGCCACGTAAGAAATGAGCTACAATTAAAAAAATTATCTCATTTTTTGCATCTCTTTTGTCGTGGAGTGTATGCTGTGCTCAAACGCATTATTTTACCATGAGATACACTGCAAAAAATATATTAGAGAACTTTAGAATAAAGTGCGCGACAAAAGTCTTGGGAAAAAACTATTTTGTTGGCTGTACCGTCAATTTTGCTCGTAGAAGCTAAAACATATCAAAAACGATAGAGCGTTCTGCGACGATTGCGGTGATACAATCCGATCACCGAAATTAG